>JBBPFQ011110382.1:0-10014 GCA_037974815.1 Kaempferia elegans | reverse complement strand
GTAAGGCTAATGGAGGAGGTTAGAAGGCTAGGTCTAGATTGGTCAGGTGAGGCCGAGTGTGAGAGAAATGTACTCGAGAAGGAAAATCCAAGGGTACTATAGTGTTACTATAGCGTTACTATAACAGCACTGTAGCAGTCGACTGGTACTATAGTAGTCGACTGCACCAGTCGACTAATCACTGTATCAGTCGACTGGTAGTGACCTCAAGGTGCATAAACTCACAAATAGATCAGTCGAGTGAAAGGTCGACTGGTGCTTGGACAGTCGACCAGTAACTAGCCGTCGGCTAGCCGTTGATTGTTTTGTAGCCGTTGAGTGTGCACCAATCGACTGGTAGTTGGACCAATTAACTAGTAATGGGAAAATAAGCAAAGTGTTGTGTTGATTGCCTATATAACCAAGAGTTGTGTGCTTGGTTGAGGTTGATGAAATTGGTTGTGGTTAACAACTAATTAGTAGTCTACTGTGCGTGTGCATCTGAGAGATCTCAGAGGTGTTGTGGTGAGGTTTCTCCACCCACAAGGAGCTACACAAGCTAGCCGGAGTTTCTGGAGAGTCATCCACCGACGGATCAGGATCGTCCACGTTCCGGACAGCCGTGGAGTAGGAGTTCCATCTTTGAACCACGTAAATTGGTTTATCGCTTTATTTCCTTGTTAGTTTGTGTTTTAGATTTCCGCTGCGCACTAATGATTGTAGGAAGAAGCGACGGTTTAGGGTGCCGGTGTATACAAGGTGCAGCGATCAAAAAAGTGGGGAAAAAGGTTAATTAAAACCTATTTCTTGTTTGCATTGGGCTGCAAAGTGAGGCCCAAGCCCACTCCCGGCTCCAATAGAAGTGTTGCAGTGTTACTGTTCATCTTCTCAAGGCTCAGAGTTAGTGTTCATCTTCATCTGCTCCAATTCCGAACTGTAGATCTTGGAGGGAGAGACGTCTGATGCCTCACACACCTAGACGAACTCCTCCTAGCTCCTTACCTCCTTTGGTAGACTTGGCGAGGGCTACAGCCCACTCTAGCCCTCGCCTAGATCCGCCCCTAATCATTTGCTATGATTTTGACACAAAACATAACACTCGTAGTCAGTGTTTTAAATGGCAGCCACCTAGCCGAGAAGTGAGCATCAACCGCACAACTTTTGTCTAAGGCGGTATTTTAGGCGGTAATTCACCTTCTAGCATTTGGAACCACCACTGTTACACCGTCATTTAGCCATTGCGACGAGTTCGAACATGTCGCCTAGGCCCAACAACGAGTCTAGACACTTTGCATGAACCCGGAAGCGTCGCCCGAGCCCGGTGATGGGCCCAGACACATCGCCCGGGCCATGCGACACGTCTATATGTGTCACCTGGCATCCCAAGCCTGGCGGCGCATCGCCTGCGCCCGACGATGCATCCAGATGAGTTGCCTGAGCCCGATGACGCATTTGAATGCGTCACACAATCCTGAAAGCGCTCGAGCATGCGATAGGTCCGGAAGCATCGCTCGAGCTCAACGACGAGCTCGGGAGCGTTGCCCGAGGCAGACGGCAGGTCGTGCGCGTTGCCCGAGTCCGACAACGTGTTCTACGGTCTCAAGGACTCGTCTGAACTCGTCGCACGGTCCTAATGACATGTCCAAACCCGTCACACTATCTCGATGACGTGTCAGACTCACCCTACGAAAAAAGGATAGCAGTTAAGTTGTAAGCTAAAATTTAATTAAATAATTTTATGTTAATAATTTTAATCAACTCATAAGTATGATTGAGATAATTTAAATAAATTTAATTAAATACCTAATAAAAACATCTCATATATAAGTGCTATAATGCTCCTTGGTTGCCTGTCCTCGACGCTCATCTGTGACTGAGTTGTTGGGATGCTCCGATCACTTTCAAGCGCATCCGACCACTCCAACAGGCTGAGGAGCTTACAAAATCCTTTAAAATTAAATTCTATTTTTTATTTTTAAATATTTAAATTAAAATTTTAATTTTTAATTAATATATTTTATTTAAAAAATAAATATTATAAAAAATAATGATTATTTATAATATTATATATAGAAAATAGTAAAAAAAATTAACTACCTCTTACAACACTGTTCTTAATTGTGTATTAAATATATGCAAGAGAATGAAAACAAATCAACTATGGAAAATAGCAGTAAGAAAACAAATCAACTATGGAAAATTGCAGTAAAAGCATCAATAGTTTGTGTTTCCTAGTCATTTGGCGTTCAACTATAAGCAATCTCGTGATTTACTTCTCTTAACATAACCTATAACCTAAGAACTATAAATGGTATCTGAGATTAACTTAATCATCTTTTACTATAATAATTATTTACCTGCTGATTCATATAAATAACAAAACAACACTTTAAAGATATATTTAAAAACAAAACAACACTTTAAAAGTACTCAATCAGTTGGCGGAAAAAAAACAGTTCATTGATTCAACCAAAGCCTACAGCTTGGGAATCATCACATTTTTGGACCGTGTTACTGGCAATCTGACCAAAAAAGAACACTAACAGCACTGTGAATAATCATGATAGCATGGCAACAATGGGATTACTTCAATGTGTGTAGCCTTTTATCAAGATAAGGACTACAAACTGCCTAAAACCTAACAAGACTAGCAGCAAGAAGTAATGTCTTCAGTTACTCAGGCACACCAGCTTGTTGCCCAGTGTGAACTTCATGGGGAAATCCATGAAAATTTTTAACATTTTCGGTGGAAGACATCCATGATCATACCCATAGAGAAGCAGGAAACAAATCAAGGAAAAGTACTAAGACATCTCAAAACTTTGTTATTTTCAACAATTAAATGTAAACATGCGTCCATAATTTTATTGAAATCACCAAACCCGAAAAAGTTGTGATTAGTCACATTCAATGGATCATTTTATTGACGAACAACCTAAAAAATAACACCTACAACATTGTGATTCATGGTAGCAAACCAGCAATGCAGTACTTCAATGCTGAAAAGTTGTGATTTGTCACATTCAATGGATCATTTATTGACCAACCTAAAAAATAACACCTACAACATTGTGATTCATAGTAGCAAACCAACAATGACAGTACTTCAATGCATTCAGCTTCGGCATGAAAATGATTACAAACTGGCTAAAACCAAACAAGGCTAGCAATTACCAGAGCACCAACAAGAAATAACAATGCCTTGAGATAGACATCAGCTTGTTGGCCATTGTGAACTTCTCGGGGAAATCCATGAGCATGATGCCCCCCATGGAATGCATGACCATACCCGTAGGGGAAACCATTACCAGGGCCATAAGTGGCAGTTGCAGCCGGGAACCCATGAACTTGAAAGCTAAGAAGTGGGAACAAGCCACCAATGGCAGCAGAGAATGTGTAGTTCCCAAACCTAGTGTTGGCGATCGGAGTTCCACCCATGAACCAAGGATTGCCCTGATGGAAGTTGTTTGGGTCAGGAGGGGGTGCCGTTGCTGGCCTCTGCCCAGCAGGGCGGTTTGGAATGTTCACACCAGGAGTTGTTTTAGACCGTGGATCCGTAGAATTCTTCCCCCGGCCATAAAGCGGTACCAACTTCTCTTCTTCAACAATGGCCTTGCAGACAGGGCATTCAGAAGATTGAGCATGGCCATGGAGCCATTTGTAAAGGCAGGGCCAGCAGAAGAGGTGACCACAGAGGGTCACCACCGGATCCTGGGCCAGTTCGAAGCAGATGTTGCATTCAAAGCTACCTGCATCACTATTGCCACTGTTCCCGCTGAAAGCAGAGTTTTGCGGATCCCTGCTGGCCGAAGGCGACTCCCCAATTCCACTTCCCATCAAAGAAGCCACAAAACCGAAACTTGCAAAAGGAGAAGAAAAACAAATAATCAAAGAGAAGGAAACAACATAACCGCAGATATGAAATTTATAGAACTAATTATCCTTTTAAATGATCAGATTATTCAACATTAGATTCAGAAAATCAACCGATTTCGCATGAATCAAAGCCTATGTTGTGGTCAATCAATTGGACGATCGAACAACCAAACCCTAGAAAATACTCACGAACATGGAATCAGAATTCAACGAGTTACTTTTACCAAATCAAAATTCAACAATGATTACACTTGTATTTCCTTTGTTCCAAGATAAAAGCAAAAACAAGACAACGATCAGGAATGGAAAAGACGGAAGACGGGACTTTGACCGACCAAAAACCAGGCACAAAATCGCAAACGAAAACCTAATCGCTAACAAGAGGGAGGCCGATGAGTACCTGAAACAGAAACCGAGTCTTCGGAGAGACGACGACAATCTTCTAACTGTTGCAAATCGAGGACGGAAATGAAGAGGAAATAGATTTGCAACGGGGGAGCCGAACCTGAACGCGATCCTCCGTTCCAAAATGGGGACGAACCTTCCAGATGCTTCCCGTGTTCGCGATACTACCGGATCCTATTTACCAACGGGTTCGGATTTCAACCCGTTAGGTTAATATTGGGAAAAAAATGATTTCACACCGGTAATTTTCCTTTTCTTCAAAATGATCCCCAAAATTTAAAAAACTGATTGTTTAATTTGATAATTATTGGGGGAGTTAAGTGAATATAATATCTAGTGTAATTAATTGGATTACATATTAGATTATAAAACTGTATTATCCTTATGTAATACATAAGATTATATTACAAAATTGTACCCAAAAAAATAATAAATCTGATAATATAATTAAGATCTTAATTATATTATAAGACTGATTAACCTTACTAAACAGAACCTAATAGTAAAACTACTGATTGGATAATCAATGTATAAACACAGCTATACAATGGCAAAATATTTAAAGCACAAATAAGAAATTCGAATTCCAATAATTGTTGTCATTTAAAACAAAATTATAACAGCTTGTCTTTTAAAAATAAAAGTCAAACTGCAAATCCAAATACATGATAGACAAATTTCTTATTTTTCCTCTGTACTTCACTGAATGTATACATCAGAAGATCGCAGATTTGCTCACATAGGGAGTAATGAGGTGGTGGATGAACAGCTTGAGCCTTGGACATGGACACATTTCCAGTCAACAAGCTTCTGGTTGCCGATTGCTCAATTAGAGAGTGAAGTAATTAGGTGGTGGATGAACAATTTCAGTGTTGGACATGGACACATTTCCAGTCAAGAAGCTACTGGTCGCTGCCTCCTGTGTTTCGAATGGTTGGATTTCAGCAATCCTCTCCGGGACTACTCTCCCACTGTCTTCGACCCTAGCCAACACCTCGAAGTGCATGATCGACTTCTCTGGTTTTGTTTTCCATGTAGGGAACATGGACCAATCCACCTCTCCGCCAAGGATATTCTTCTCTACCGTGAATCCCATCTTCATATAGATTTGAGCAGATAGTTGTGCCTTAACGAGCCGAAAAGAACCTTCTTCTTCTGATCCCTTCTTCCCCAATATTGATGCCAATAATTCCTCGAATCCAATGAGGTTTGGGTCTGAACCATTAAGCGAAGTCAAGGGCCACAGTGCGGTCGTGTGAGATCCATCCATTTCATCAGATGGTACGGGGACAGTTCGAGAAGAAAGCTCGATGAGTCCAGGTGCTAGACGTTTCAGCTTCAGCTTGTCATTGGGATATGTTGAAGGAGACGAAGTTAGAGAGGTTGGACCAACAATGCGGAGTGAGAGGAGGGGTTTCTCATTGGTGCGTGCAGTATCGCGAAGGGCTTTTGCAATGTTCAACAGGCCAGATGCCACGCGACGATTTTTCAGATGGCTGCGGTTGAGGGGGAGAGGGATATCAATTGGATGACGAAGACTAATGGACTTGGCACCCTTCACGGTCACCACCACACCATCAGATAGAATGACCTTCTTCAATGCACCAGCTTCAACATCATGCTGCGCCAAGGTGAAAAAGCATTTCAAAAACACACGGGCATGTATATTGAAAATGCTTTTTAGATGATAAGAAAACATCGAATTGCGTCGAATAATCAGGACCTTTAGTTTAAGTCATCATTCGATAACCAAGAAACCACACAAAAACATGCCTAAAACAAAATGCAAGTTGCCATGTGGTATATTTTAGTATCACATATTCATAATTTCAGACACCTATAAAATCAGAGATGAATAACGACATGGTAAAAATTAGTTCATTCAAGTTTCACATAGCTGTAGCTTACACTAAACTTGTAGTATGTATCAACCTAAATCACAAGGCATGTTGTTGTGTCCTAAAATTCAGATCAGACAAACAATATATATTATCATGCATTCAGTATTGAATAAACATATAAATCACAAATATAAATAACATGTTGAATTTGTAACTCCATTCAAGATTCATAAAGTCATAGCTTACCCTAAGCTTGTAATGTGTATCAATCAGGCACCATAAACAACTAAACTGATATGAGATAGTCATGACAAATACATACTAATCTTAGAAGTTTCAACAAGGTATATTTGCTAGATTGTTAGGCAACATACAGCACAGAGACGAAGCCACGTAAGGATTATCCTAGGCTATAGCCTAATCCTTGCGTGGCTCCATCTATGTTGGAAAGCAAGTTCTTAAGATTTTAAATTAGCAAATAATATGGAATTGAATTCTGATATCATTCATTAAAATTATTTAAATTTTTGTAAAAATTCATAGCTATTTAATTCTTAACTATTAATTAAATACTGAACTTAATAAATAAATAACTGAATCGACACGAAGTGAAGATGCTAATTTAAAATTGGATTGGGGTCAAATAAATTCGATCAGATAGATGCAAAGAAGATAAGGAGTATGTCGGTCTAAACCGAAGTTGATTTGGATTTGATTTGGCAAAGTTAAGATTGAACCAAATTTAATTTGATTAAACTAGTTCAATCAATTTAAAACAAATTCGGAATTTTTTTAAAAACCTATTCTCTCACGCGCAAGCCTCCACATGCCGACTTATCTTCTCCTTCCTTCTCTCTGTTTTTCTTCCCAACCATAGCTTAGTTGCTTTTCTCTTCTCTTTGTCCGACAACAACTACTCTTTTTTTCCATCTCAAGAGTACTAACCCGCCTTTCCTTTCTTTTATTGTTTTCAAGCTGACCAACAACAACCTTAGTCCTTCTCCCACTCCAACAAGAGCAGCTTTTGTCTTGTTTTGTTTTTTGCATCCTCGGAAAAGTGAGTAAGACTTCCATTCTTTTTCTTTTTCTTTTTCATCTTTATAGCTATTTTGTTCATATAATGTAACGTAATGATTTTTTTTTTGTGTGTGTGTATATATATATATATATATATTTTTTTTTTAATATATTTTTTATAATAATATATAATTTATTATATTAAATTCAAACCTCTCCTAATTTTAATTTCTACATCCGTCCCTGATTGCATCTCGTTGGATCTTGTGCCAGGGAACATAAATGAGCTGGTAATCAGGATGCTGAGTTATAGGTTACTATTATGTCATGTTATAACATGACAATAACATCCGTCAAAATTGGATAGATTCATCAAGCTATTAGCTATTCTTGTAGTATCACTTAGAATCATGTATTCTTATGACCCAAAGAACTGTCTAAATGTGATTTATGTTCATATTGCATGATTTTATAACCAATATTGCAAAGAAATACTAAAACTGTAATTTTTAGGGTAAAAATTCTAGCTAAGATGTTATCACGAACAAAATGAAACTAAAAATTTGTACGAGATTTATCGTAGGGAAACAGGAAAGTCAATTACCGGCAAGGAGAGCCTCATGTCATCCCCATCTTGAATCCACAGCTCCATCGGACCAGAAATCTGAAACGGTAGTAACGCCGACGAAGCCCTAGCACCCTGTTTCCTCCCGACCTCAGCCAACCCTGTCTCCTCCACGGACGCCGCCTTGAAGATTGAGATGTCGACGAAATCCCAACGGCTCACGTCCTCCAACAACTTGATCGGAATCACTCGATTCTCCACCTCGATGTCAAATTCATACGCCACAGCCTGACCCAGCAGTGCGTCCCTCGGGTCGAACCCGGACACCTTGAGGCCCTCCGAGTGGAACCCTAACCCCTTCACGACGGCATCCCTCAATTCCTATACCCACATCCCGCGAAAAAACTCATCAGGATTGCAGCATGCTCAAAACGAAAGCCACATTCAAGGGAGAAATGTCAAATTGTCGCGAGCAACGGGAATCGGTTACCGAGGTCGCCTTCGGTGCAGCTGAAGCGAAGGTATCCGACGAGATAGCAGCATTCGCGACTCCGACGACGAGAAGGAAGATCACACATGCGTGCAATCTGGAACCAATTGCCATGATCGAGAGTTGCTGCTTCCTTTCCCCGAGGAAAAAGAGTCAAATTTAGATTTGAATTAAAAAGGAATGTTCCGGAAGCGTCAAAAGTGGCCGGGGATGTTTCTGGAACATCGGTTTGTTAAATACTCACACTTTAATAACCATGTGGCAACCTACAGAGTTTTAATTAGAGGAAATGTGCCCCTAATAACTAAGATGTAAACGAGTTAAGCATAGAATAATTATGAATCGAATTTTATATCCTTCATTTTTTATATTTATTAAATATAAAATATCTAATAGATATACTCGTATTTATTAAAAGTTCAGATATATTTTATATTTATAATTTTTCTTCTTTCTATCATACTATTATTATTAATAATATATATTAAAATTAACAATATCTCTATATATAATTTAATCGAATATTCAGATCAGATATCGATAGTTCCTCCATACCATCCTTCATTTGGGTCAGATATCATATTCTCCATCAGGTTCGAGTGGAATTGTCATACCTAATCAAGTGGCTCATAAACTGTTCGAGTTCGTTCGATTAAGTTAACGAGTTAAGCTCAAACTAAATTTTGAGCTTGAAATATTATCAACTTGAGCTCAAACTTGTGAACATGTTTATCTAGAGACTCGTGAACGTGTTCGTTAACCAGCTCGTGAATATGTTTATTAATAAGCTCGTTTATCTTTTATATATACTAGTTATGGTCGGCTTTAGGCATAGGCCTTTAATGCCTATGCCTAGGGCCCCAATAAAAAATGGGGTCCATTATTTTTAATATATTAAATATATTTTTATGTATATTTTTAAAAAATAGAAAGAATAAGACTCATGTGATAAAAAATTTACATAATCTCATTTTCTAAAAATTATGTCATTATTTTTAATATTAAATATATTTTCATATATGTTTTTTTAAGCACATTATGATAAAATATTTGTAGAATTTTATTCTCTAGATAAAGTTTGATTTCCTATCTTTTTAACATTTTGAATTTATTTTTAATTATATATGTTATTTTATAAGGTCAGATTTATTTCTCTCAATCATAACTTTCTCTCACTACGTTTCCCTTTTGTTGGTGACGCTTTATCCTCTAATCAATAATAACATAAATTAATTTTTTTTATTCAAACAATAGAAAATAAAATTGCTTGTTTTTTTAGTTCTCCCTCTTCCCATTTTCTAACTCTCCCTCTCTTTACTTCTCTCGCTCGTTAAGTTTGGGGAAGAGAAACTGCACTTAACACTGTCAAGTTGATTCAATTGATGCTACTTGCTCCTTGTTTGATTAAGTTTATATACTGATGCATTCTTTTATATTATGTCTGATCGAAATGAAGGGTTTTATTATTTTTAAGCAATAGCGAGTTAGATACCTTTGTCATTTCGCTTCCTTGATAGACTTTAAGTTTAGCTTTTATTTAGGTGTATTTATAGCTATAATTTTTTTGATTTCTCCTTTGTCTCTATTCTATCATTTACAACGTAATTGTTCTAGGTGATGAAAAATATGGTTTATTTTTTTTATTCTTTGCCTAAGTAGAGATGCATTTAGGGGGCGCTTAGTATATATTTGAGAATCAGAATGATAATGAGTTTGATTGAAGGGAGAATGAGTTTAGCGATAACCTAGGGGGTGTGGGTTATTAAATTTGGGGTATGAAACTCATACATTGAATCTTATTCCCGTCTACTAAGCATCGAAAATGGAAATGAAACAGATTT
>JBBPFQ011110170.1:0-10015 GCA_037974815.1 Kaempferia elegans | reverse complement strand
AATTTAATGTTTAATTTTATTGACGTCATACATATTTATTACAAGTATTTCATTATTATGTATAGAAAAGAAAATTAAGAAATTGAATAAATCATCATATAATTTTCATCAGAAATTAATCTTTATTTAATTTGATAATTCTATAATACGGTGTACCAACTCAATCAATTGGTGGCAAAAGGCGATTCGCTCGCTCTCAGCGCCTCCGTCAACCCGTCCTAAAGCCAACATGAATGAGGAAAATCACGAGGGCTATTCAATCAAACCCGGGGAGGAGGGAGCTCAATGATCTTTGCTGAAGTTATTACAGCTAAGGAAATAATTGAAGAATATAAAACTTGTTGAACACAGCTCGTCTCTCAATCCTCGTCTAGATTCCGATCCAGATCCATTTGCAGCTCTTTTTGCCACCCCGCGAAGTAATCGCAAATTCTCTCCTTTCCCACTATTTTATTTTTACCCCATTTTTCTGCTAATAATTGCGCAGTCGTAAACCACCGCATAAAAGGACAGCGAAAGCGTGCTGCATTTTCCTTTTTCTACTTCGTATTTCTTCCACGCCTCGTCTAGGAATTTTGTTGGCAAGGGATTTGGCACCTAATTCGTCCTATTCTATTTCTGTTCTCCCTTTGCCGTGATCCGCTTTCTTTGTCTCTGTTTTTTCATATATTGTTCATGTTATTTTCGTCGATCTGTTTATTATTTGATCTGCTAACGCTTGCAGAAAGAAAGGCGTTCCCTTTCGGCTTATTGCCTTGGCCAGGGATTTGGACCGAGATCATCCCAAGTTTAACGGTTTCTAAATTCCTGGCTTCGTGTTGTTCTTGCCCAAAGGCGCCTCCTTTTGGTATTAGGGTTGGAAAAATCTGTTCTTGTTGTATCTGCAATTGTTTGACGTTCACTGTTGTTCGTGATATTGTTGTTGAAGTTTGATTCCTCTAAAAAGGTGCCTCCTTTTCCCCTCCTCTGGTTGTAAATTTGGGAATTTGACTGCTACTCTCCTTGATGTCGGTGCCTGCGGTCGCGATTCCTGCTGTCGCTCCCGGCGGCGTTTGCTTGAGCTCCCGCCTGTCGCATTGCTCGTCTGAGTATGATCAGAATGCAAGATTCTCCTCATGTAGTAATACTGCAGCGTCTTCTGCCTCTTCCAGCCGTAAGCCGATCCACGGTGGTCTCTCGTACCTTTTCTCCTCGCCGTTGGCCCGACTCTTGCCCACCTCCGCTGGTTCTGGCTTGAACGATGAGCTCTCTCCGCCACGGCTTGACCGGTCAGACGAGCTGGGGAGCTCCTTTTCCTACTCAACCTATTCTCCTTCGCTCAAATACAGAGAGCCCAGCCCCATGGCCGTCTTTCATGGATCCGTTTCATCTTCTTCCAGGAGCCCACCTTTGCACAGAATCCCTCGGGACTTGAATAGAACTACCGATTCGAGAGTTGGAAGAGACAAGTTACTGAATGGATTCATTGGGCATGCCCTGGGCTCTTGCTTGGATTATGATTCTGACAGCCTTCCAGCTCCAGGGGGTGGTGGCAGTGTAAATATGGAAGATCTCCCATTTGATTTAGATGAGGATTCCAGCAAAGCACGGACAAACTCTGAACCATATGCACACGATCTCCTTGTTGGAGCCCAGTCGAGGCACAAGATTTTCTATGATGAGTTTGTTGTGAAGGCTTTCTATGAAGCTGAAAAAGCTCACAAAGGCCAGGTAATTTGCTCATGTTCATGATCACTACCAACTAGGAGAAACAGTTCCGAGAAATGTTTGATAAAATGCATTCTTTTTGTGTTGTTCAACATGTTGCTTTCTCATGTATTACTGAATGCTCGTTGACGGAAAATAATTTATTTTTGTAATTAGACGCGGGCGAGTGGAGATCCTTACCTACAACATTGTGTGGAGACAGCTGTGCTACTTGCAAAGATTGGTGCTGATGCCACAGTAGTTGCTGCAGGGCTGTTACATGATTCAGTGGATGATTCTTTTTTGACATACGATTATATTCTTCAAGAGTTTGAAGCTGGCCTTGCTGATCTTGTTCAAGGGGTATTCTTATCTCACATGATATTTCATTGATTAATTCTTGTATGAAAATAGGGCATCCAATTGTTCTACTCATCTAATCTGCTTTATATATATATATATATAGTCAAGTTATACTAAATGATATCTTTAGGTGCAAGGAAAACAGTGCCTAGAGTGATACAATTGAAGCATTTCATGCTCAAAGTCTAGTCAGTTTGTCGCTGACGAAACATCTTCCCGATGTTTTGATTCATGTAGAAATTGCTTTAGGTGCATGAACATCATAATGGATTGTATCTTGTTGTCCTTACTGACTTGGTAGCTCTTCTAGTGAGTTACAACATTTTGAGTTAACAAGGAATGAGAACTGTGACCTAACCACCGATGTTATACGTGCACAGTAAATCTTCAACAGTAGCTCACAAGGCGCATAAGCTACTGAATGGTCTTTGTACTTCTAGAACTGTTTAGTAGGCTGTATGCATATTACAGTTATCCAGATTAGTGTGAAAGGCATTGTTGATTCAGTGTTTTAAACTTTTTGGGTGGTTTACGGCATAACAGCAGAATATACACCAAACTTATGTATAGCAATGCTAACATGAAATCTTACCATACAGGACAGTGTAAAGATTAGAGATGGAGGATGGTAGTGATCTAAACAGAATTGTATCTTGAAATCCATTTTCAGAAATTTATTTTTTCTAGTGTGCATTTAGGTTTAGTACAATCGATATCTGAATCTGAAAAGAAAATTGCATTCCATGATTTGAAGAAATCCTGCATTTGTAGTTTTCCTTTGGATAATTCTTGTTGAATATTCCATTGGACCACCCAAATTTTAAGTAATCCAACATTCTGGTCTCAGGATGATTCATAGAGTTTAAGAATTTCTTCTTACCTCATGGTTTGAATCTCATTTTAACTCATGGCAAGGTTTATTAATAGAGTTGAAGAACTTCTTCATACCTCGCTTAACGGTTATTGTAATCTGACCATGATCATGACAGATAAATCTAGAGGTGGATTATACATATATATAGAAATGAACATTTGGTTGGATTTCTCAGACACATTCTGTGGTACATAAAGCATCATCAAGATGAATTCTAAATGACGTGTGTGATCATGTTTCAAATTTCAGGTCTCAAAAATGAGTCTCTTGAGTAAATTTGCTCGACTGAACAACACTGCAAGCCGAAAAGCTGAAGCTGACAGATTACACATAATGCTTCTCGCAATGACAGATGCCAGAGCAGTTCTTATAAAGCTGGCTGATCGTTTGCACAACATGATGACATTGGATGCCTTGCCGATGATTAAACAACAACGATTTGCAAAGGAAACTCTAATGATTTTTGTTCCATTAGCCAACCGGTTGGGAATCTTTAGTTGGAAGGAGCAGCTTGAAAATGTGTGCTTTAAACATTTATACCCAGAGCACTACAAACAGTTGTCTTCCAAACTTGTCAGATCCTTTGATGAAGATATGATTTCCTCCTCTATAGAGAAGCTAGAGAAAGCTCTCAAGGACAAAAGCATTGGCTATCAATTTCTTACAGGGAGATGCAAGAGCTTGTACAGCATTTACTCCAAAATGCTCAAGTAATTTTTTTGATCTTCTATGTTAAACTGAAACTCTTCTTTTACATTAAGCATTATGTCGCTTAGAATGTGGTGGTTTATCTTTTTAGGAAGAATCAAACACTAGATGATATCCATGATATACACGGGCTACGCTTGATAGTTGAGAAACAGGAAGACTGCTATGCAGCCCTAGAGATTGTACATGGCTTGTGGCCTGAAGTTGATGGAACTTTCAAGGACTACGTAGCCCATCCAAAAGTCAATGGGTACATCATTGTAGTTTTTTTACTTCATTCACTGCATCTTAGGTTCTCTTTCTCACTTTTACTATTGTAGGTACCGATCACTGCATACTGTTGTTCTAAGCCAAGAGTCACTTCCTCTCGAGGTTCAGATTCGAACTAAAGAGATGCATCTACAGGCAGAGTTTGGGATTGCTGCTCACTGGAGATACAAGGAAGGTGACTGTCAGCATTCTTCCTTTGTTCTTCAAATGGTGGAATGGGCTCGATGGGTCGTGTCATGGCAATGCGAGACTTTGAATATGAGCCATTCATCGTCCTCCAGCGATGCTGATTCAATCAGGCCGCCATGCCCTTTTCCTCTGCATTCTCATACCTGCCCCTACTCTTACACTCAACAAAGTAATTACACTGGGCCTGTTTTCATCATCATTCTGGAAAATGAGAAGGTTAGCTTTTTTTTGCTTCCTATCACCAAGTTCATATCTATGGGTGTTATCTGGAGTAATTCCTAGTTTGGTACTTTTTGTTTCAGATGACTGTACATGAATTCCCGGGGAAATCTACAGTCGCAAATCTTTTAGATCGAGTTGGGGGAATTCGCATACGTTGGCCAAACTACACATTCACAGAGAAAGAAGAACTGCAGCCAAGGCTGAACAATCAACCTGTTATTGACCTAAACCAGGAGCTAAGGATGGGTGATCTGGTAGAGCTAAAGCCGGTGATTTCCGACCGGTCGTTGACAGAATACAGAGAGGAAATCCAGCGCATGTATGATAAGGATCTGAGCGTCTCAGGCAGGTAGATTTGGAAGCAGATTTCCATCTATGCTCACGTTGTCATTTCTTCTCCACAACCAGTTTCATTTTGCTGGAGAAGTTTATTCAGCTATGTAATTGTTCCTGTACATTGAAAAAAAAAAATTGTACATAAACCATTAAAAGCTCTACTCAAATTCAGTTCGTGCCAAAGAATTGACTATCGAATTCTTCTGCCTAGTGATGGAATTAACATAAACACAATAAAGATAGAATCACATTATATGGGTTTTCTTAGATCTTCATCTAGTTCATAAAAGATAAATAAATCCAATTTGTATAAAATTAGGATTAAGAATACCAAAACAAGTTGCTGGCCACAGTGTACATGAAGACCCTCCATTTTTATAAAGAATTTTTTCCCCTTTGAACATCGATAGAGTAAAAAAGTAAGATCTTAGAACAAACAACCCTTGGACAAAAATTCCACCCCAAATATTAACTCTCTGTCGAGTTAATACTTGCCATAGACATGGAACGTCATAGTTGAAGTATACATTGATCATTGAGTTCATGTAGTGAAGTCAAGTTATATTCCAGCTTCAGAGGAAGCAAATCAAGTAGTTTAGCTCTTACTTTCTGAAATTCCTAGACCTAATTCATCGCCATGTCACCTCGGACATATTGCTGCTGCAGACAGAGGGAAAGAGAGTTTCTGCGCGGTTTGCTGCAGAGGTCGCAATTGTCGAGATAGACCATCAAGTTTGAGTTTATGTTGATCCCATCGACTTCCTCTTAATTCGGTTCTATTTGTGATTCAGCGAAATCAGCAAATATAAAATTCATGAGAAACTCATGAAAGTTGATACGAGCTTCCACCAAGTGGTTATTTTTGCTAACCTTTGATCCTTTGCAGTTTCCACTAACAAAAACTCTAGAAAAAGGCTATCTCTAGGATGCACATTCTACTCTGAATGTGCTATCTTTAGATCTTCAGGAGAAAGAATTAACTTTAGTATTTTTTGTCAGAATTCCACTTAAAATGACAGCATTCCTGGAAGCTGAGTTTTGACTCCTAGAACAAGAACTAAATCCACAGGTCAACAAAAATATCCTTACTGATTTGTTCTTTTGGTTTAGGCAATTTCAGATTAGTAAAGAAAGTTTAAATGAACAGCGACAGTGGTATTACAACTTCATAGTGAATCTGCCAGAAAGCATTCCCAACGTTCCTTCAATGATATGCAATTTTTTTTCTCCTTTTTTTTTTAATGAAAAACTGATGTTAAGGGCTAGAAATAAATAATAAACTTCAATACTCGGCATACGGCTCAGACAAAAATACTACACTTTATTGATGGATTCTTATGTACTTCTTTAGGTACCTTGCGAATGGAATGTTATCTTCTCACTGATATTCCATGTGAGTATCTTCATAAGGTCACCACGTTCATGGTGATACTCTCAAGTCTAATTTACACAAATCAGAGTTGCACCCCTACATTCTCTAATCTCACGCATTTACGTGAATGTCTACTGGATCAGCCCTAAGAGTCAATCATGTGATGATTGATATGAGATTTTTGTGAAACATTTCGTATTTATTATATTTACTTTATTTCTATGCAAATTTAAATAAATATAACAATATCCAAGAATGATAGGTTATGTTTTATAATATATCAATTATTTGAATTGATTATGAGAAATTTTATAGAACATTACTCTTAATTATTCTCAGTGATCAAGTATTAATATACAAAATTAATATTAATACATTGAGACTAACATATTGGTTAATTGATGACTTAATCTCATAAGGTCATATATATAAGATATCACATAGATATATATTAGAGAATATTCACTGAATTGACCAGACATGAGAATATTTCATAGATTATTATATGAGCGTCATAAACATTCTCATAGTGAATATTAGTATAAATAGTCCTTTGACCTAAAGTCACTACTGTTTTCTACATAAGGAGTTGTATACTTTAATATCTACAAACATCACTTGTAACAAGTCTTTCACCGGGTATAAATAAGTTATCTGAGGAATGTAAGTGATGTAAATGGAATTTGTCCCTTCCATATAATGAAAATAATATTTGTGGGCCCTTTAATTAAATAGGACTGCTAAAATGCATGACAATGCTCAAATAAGTAGATATTCAACTTATTTGATTAAGTAAGTCTACTTAAAAATCAAGAAACACATAGATTAATAAAAAGATGACACAATCCTTATAAATCAATCTAGATATAGATAAAAGGACTAAGTTATACAATAAAAAAGTTATAGACATGTTAGGTTAGATCTATGATATTCTCGTCACTTGGTAGCTATGATGCATTGCTAGATGTCACTCATTACTTATGTCTTTAAAATGTGATTTTATAATCGCTACCAACGTTACAAGAACTTATTGGATCACACATAGAGAGAGTATTGATTTTGGAGTTTATTTTATTTTAGTATAAATAGAGTGGGCTTAAGTTTTAAATCTGAAATTAGTTTTAGATTTTAAACTTGTTAGATTAATAGGTTAATATAATTATATCTTATTTGATCTTATTGGATTGCTGGATTAATCTAATTGGATCTTAAATTTATTGGATTAATGATTAATGATCCTGTCTATAAGTGAGTAGGTGAACACCGGGGAGATTGTCGTCCACGTGGTTTTCAGAGTTGCTAACGAGGATGCAATCTATCTCCTACGCACAAACAATCTGGAAGAGAGCGTTAGCAACCAAACAGGGAGAAGTTTCTCCTTGTTTGGTCCTTCGACACCCAAGTTAGCCTCACGATATCGAAGAAGAAATTATTGCCGGAGAAAAGTGGCGCAAATGAAGTTTCCTGCGTACCTTTTGCCTTCATGAGAGGCTGTATTTATACCTGAAGAGGAATTAGGGTTTTCGGCAAGTATCACTGTGCATTGATTCTTTTCCATCTTGGGCCTCCCATAAATGAGCTTACCATGATTAGACGCGCCACGTGTCTGCCTTGGAAGCTACTTCCTTTACAAGGAATCACACTTCCTGTTATTGGCAAAGAATATTCTCCTGACATCTTGTTAGGCTAGGCGAAAAAGAGGACTTTTGTCTTTTGTGCTGGTCGGATGTCATACCTTGGTGTTAGCCGATCGGCTATTGGCCTTGGCGAAGGAACTCGCCGACCGACCGACTGCCCATGTCAAGAAGACAATAACATACTTCTGATGAGCTGCTCTTATTCACTCGTTCGATCAGGTATACTTGTCCGATCGGCTGCCTTGTTTCTGGTATTAGTCGTCTGTTTAGCCAGCCGAGTCTAAGACAACTCATGTGCTTGGCTCGTCCGATCTGTTGATAGTTCCCCTTGAAGATGACATGGCGGCTAGGTTGACCAGCCTTGGACTGACTATGCTGACCTGGCTACTATGTTGACCGACTTCTCTTCACCCGGATCACATGTCTTCCCTTCAAGTCTAGTCGAAAGAGGTTAGGTGACCGACTGACTGGACTTTTGTCAGGCCGAATGTTTAGCTATCTGGAGATCTAGGCTCCTGACTGAGTGCTTTGTTGGGCCGAATGCTTGATTACCTGGTGAGCCAATAGGCTGACTGCCTGCTTACTTGGTGAGCGGATGGGTTGCATGCCTGCTTACTTAGTGAGCTGATGGATTGACTGCCTACTTGACCATCGATGTTCTCCGGAAAACGTGCCCATCATTAGTCATGTAGCAATTAATAATAAGCACGCCTCCCATGTCTCTCGAGTGCTTATCATGATCATTTATATCTTTTCATTAAATGCCTCCGTACAACTTTGGACACGTGGCAGTAACGAGTGGTGAGAATGTGTCAAGTGACAGCTTATTGTAGAAGATTTCAGCGCAGAAGATTTCAGCGTTTATTGACGCGAGCTGATCGCTGCGCTGGAGGCGCCCTTCGGAGGGCTGAAGGTGCCCTCAACAGTACTATAAAAGCACCTTGAGCAGCAACATTAAAATCAACCATCACGACGATTCCTTATGCGCTCTGCTGCTTCCCAGTGCTCCGAGACTTCGCTACTACTGACGTGCTACCGCTCCGAACTTCCGACCGCTGTCGACAGCCGACACCAACTTTCAAGCTACTCCGAGATCGAATTTTGAAGTTGGTAAAATTTATTTAAGCATTTCTTTTGTACTTAAATTCTACAAGAAAAGTGTAGTCTGTTACACTTTTCTTTCCTTGTACTCGATTCACTCTTCCGGTGTTCCTGGAAAAGGTTTTTAATGGATTGCCCAACGATACAGTACGGAAGACCGTGGGCTTTCGAGTAGGAGCCGACCTAGGCTCTGAACAAAGTAAAAATCTTCCGTGTCTATTTTATTCTTTCCGTTGCGTTTACTTTGATTTTTCGAACAAACGATATTCACCCCACTCTATCGTCTTCATCGATCCTACATATTCAAGGTGCATGTTGTTTACAGATGATATTGTTTTGGTAGATAACGCACGTGGAGGACTAAATGCTAAACTAGAAGCTTAGTAAGAAACACTATAAAAAATTTAGACTTAGTAAGGTAAATACAGAATATATGAAATTTAAATTTAGCAATATTAGAAGTAATGAGATAATTGTTAAGAAAGAAGACGACGAATTGTCTAACTAAGCATTTTAAGTATTTAAGAGTATTTAAAAAAAATAAAGAGATTGAGCGAAATGTCTTATCTAGAATACAAGCAGGATAGTTGAAATAGAAAAAAGTATCATATGTTCTTTGTGATCGTAAACTCTAACATAAAGGAATATTGGACTATAACTAAGCACATGAGCAGAAGATGTGAGTTGCAGAGATAAGGATGTTAAAATGGATATACATACAAGAATGAATATGATAAGAAATAAAAATATTAGATAGAAAGTTAGAATTGTACCTATTAAGGGAAAATTCCGAGAAACACATTTAAGATAATACGGATATGTACTTAGACGACAAATAAATGCTTCAATTAGACGATGTGAAACTATGACAAGTAGGGGTGCTCATTATTTGAGTTGAGTCATTCACCCACCCGAACCGAATAACCCGAATTAGTTTCGGATAATTCAGTTTGGTTTCTAGTTAATTCGGTTTGGTTCTTGGTTGGATTTAAAAAATTAGAAAAACCGAATAATCCGAACCGAATAAGTCAAATAACCCGATCCAAAGCGAATGAACGGGTTAGCAAAAAATAAAATAAGATAAAATTTATTTAAATATAAATGATAATATAGTAGGGGATAGAGTCCAATGACGTAGAAAGATCCATATAGGCGACTCCACCTAGTGGGATAAGACTTGATTATTGTTGTAGACTCATGATGCTAGAATCCCAGTTCAGAAATCCTTATACAATCCTATGTAGAAAAGTGAGTTCA
>JBBPFQ011109845.1:0-10016 GCA_037974815.1 Kaempferia elegans | reverse complement strand
GTATTTCTAAAATTGTTTAGAACTAAAGCAAGATACTTTTTTTTTTTTGTTTTCTATAAGCAATGTGAACAACAATATATTCGGTAGTTGGGGAGATAATTAATTAATTAAAATTTGAAGGTCCCATTTTGAAGAGTGACGGGACAAAAATAGTGCCTTACCCCTCTCAATCTTTAAACTCGTACCATTTCACCATTTACAATAATGATTGAAGTTTAATATGGTAGTTGGATGGGTCAATATTCAGCATTAGACCAAGTCAATGGTGTCGTGATAAATCTTTTAAATGATTAATTACATATTTAAGTATCAAATTTAAACTGTGACATTATAAAGATTTTTTTCTAATGAGAGGATAATTCTAAAAATGTTAACCGCTTAATCTCTGTAAGTACTTCTTAATTTATTTTAGCGTTCGAGGTTCGTAGAGCCGGACCGATCATCTCCCAATTTAATAGATTCAAAAATTAGATACCTAAATTATATATATAAAAAAACAACATTAAGTTGCCCACGGGAAGACATTTCAACCATTAGATATCTAAAGTTCGATTTCAACTGTAATGTATTATAAGAGTGATTTTCTGCAATGAGATGATAGACTTAAGAATGATGACAGTAAATATCAGACCAAAAATACTTCTTAATTTACTCTGATACTCATAAAAATTTTCATAAGCACAAATAGGTCACCTTCAAGAGCTAGATACTTCAATTATGAAAAAAAAATATTCAGCATTAAGTTAAGATATCCTTCACATGCTAACTTACATTATATAAAATCAAAACTATTTACATATTGTGTTCCACGTGCCTTTTAAATAACATATTTCCCCAATTCAATTCACTAGGATACTTTTTTCTATTTAAAGCTCTTTAACTCTTCTTTTGTCTAATTCAAAAGGGTAATGCAATCTAATAGACATTGAGCTCTCACTATGATTGTCTTCCAATGTAATTTGTCAAGAGTAATATGACTAAAGTTATATCTCACAACAATGACTCCGTAATGGAAATAAGAAACTTTGCCTAATCAAATCAAGATCACATCATCACATGAATACTATCAATCCCATTGACAGAGATTTATGATTGAGAAAAAGGAAAGAAAGTATTACGAAATTGTACATAAATGATGAAGTTGTCTTTCTCGTCCAAGCAATCCAAATCTTAGGATTCATAGACTTGTGGGTGATGACCATAATATGTTTCATATTGACTATGACATTAATTTTGGAATGATGGCTTTGCGTGATTAGTGATAAATCACAAATTGGTCACATGTTTTGCATGAAGGTGACTAAGCACTGGTCCAAGATTCTCTATCTTGTTCAATTTGGCTATTTTTAAGCATGGAAATTACTGCTCAAGCATGTTATGCTATGTATAAAATGTTGAAGTCAGAGTTAAGCAATTGGGTGTTCTCATGCGGCGGCGAGCGACAGTAACATGGGAAAATTTCCATCGATAAATAACTACTTTACTTATATGATAAAATATAATGACAAATGGGTAATCAGTTTCACAAGGAGGAAGGATAAATTATTACTAAGTAATTCTTCGACGAGGATTTAAAAGCAACCAGACATGAAATATATTAAAATTATAACATCATGCTATCATTTGATTTTCCTAAATATATTTCCACCATACGAATCTGAAATTTAAGTCAATTATGCTATACGATCCTTTGACTAGTTTAGCATGATATTTGACCAAGATCTGACCTACCAATTATAAATCTGATGGGGTGTGGTTGAGTCATTTGACAACGACTAGATTTATTACGCTTTGCCACCTAACAGAACCATTATAGTGCCTTTAAACTATTAAATGAATTCATTTATTAATTGATCAATAAATGATCCAATTATGCTGGGTAATCTAGATTTGTTTTATTAATTAGTTTACATTTTTGACAAAGAGATGTAGCCTAAGTAATATGTTTGAAAGGAATACTAGTATGGCTTTTGTGCGTTTTAGTATTAAAGACAAGGCCTGAAGTTCTAAAAACAATATGATGTCTACCCACCTAAAGAGTACATATTTCTGCAAACATGTGATAAGCATAGAAACAATGAAGTTAATAAGTTTCCAGAAAGTTACCTGTCCATGAGAAAATTACTGCTGAATAGGTTGCATCTGGTTCATCTCCTCTTCAAATATTAACTTTTGCATGAAGCAGTCTCCAGGAATTCATACGGCTAAGTGTCTGATAATTGGCCCTTCCACCTTGCATATCGAGGATGTTAAAATTATCCATAAAAAAGCATCCCAACTTCTAATTACTTTGGGTTACCTGAATCCAAAACAAAATGTCAGATCATTAGTACCAAATGGGACTTCAGTAAAATAACTAATTAGAAATTTGAGAAAAAATGCTAAGAGAAACTGGCAAAAACGCAG
Source organism: Kaempferia elegans (assembly GCA_037974815.1). Classification (NCBI taxonomy): domain Eukaryota; kingdom Viridiplantae; phylum Streptophyta; class Magnoliopsida; order Zingiberales; family Zingiberaceae; genus Kaempferia; species Kaempferia elegans. The sequence continues at coordinate 7,610 of JBBPFQ011109845.1, read as the reverse complement.
TCAGACCATAGTTTCTATCATCTTGAGATTTTGTTGTACATTAGGTCATTATAAAGTCTATCTTTTAGCCATTATAAAAGATTGTTCGATTGTGATTTGGATTCTTACTGCACTGTGATACATTCATTGGACATGCAATCAATAGGTATAATAATTGGTAAAGCATCTATCATTCATGAACCTAAAAGAACTTTCCACCCTAGCTAATTTGACGATTAGTTATAAGCTGACCCCATAATTTACTTACCTTTATATAATTTGGAGAGGGACCATAAAAAATGTTTGCAACCAGCATAATCACCTTATGCTACTTAAAAGAACTCATTGCAAAACCTCAATTAATTCATGCTGCATCACACCGTCATAATCAAAATTTTAAAAATGGACAAATGCATTAAATTTTCAGGAATATGAGAATCGTACCCTGAATAAAAGTTCCATGGATTTAAAAACGATCATGATAAGAAAATACACCAAAAATGGATCAAACTAAGCAACTCATAAGGTATACCCAGAAGCAATTGGAGCTGAAGCACCATCCCTTTCTATAGCTGAGGAAGTTCTATGGAATATGTACAACACACCGTGATTGCAATAGCTCCAGGCAGCAAAAAACAAAAAACAAAAAACAAAAAACAAAAAATACAAAATACAAAAAAAAAAAAAAAAAACTAACGCAGCAATACTTTTCATAACTGTGTCTTGTCAAATTTATAATATCCTATGAACTAGACTTTAACATATCCCAATCAGAGTTCACAAGAAAATGCAGCTTTAACTGCAACCAATTGTATTCTTCTCAAACGATGGAACCAGGCATTTTGAGTATTTTTCTGCTCTATGGAGAGTAACGAAAGTACTTGGTTTCATTCAGACTACATCAAATACAAAAAGGCCAAATAAAACCGCCTCAGAGTTGTATGTTGTCCCCATACTGCCTCAGAGTTGTATGTTGTCCCCATACTGCCTCAGAGTTGTATGTTGTCCACATACCGCTTCAAGTATATTATATCTTTCCAACTTCTCTTCAGGAATGATTACGTCTAGATACTTCTTCAAAGTTTGCTCTGGAATCAATTATGATAAACTTCTCTAATTAAAAGAATGAAGAAAAAAATCTATGATTTGCAGGCATTGTACTTCATCATTAGCTCAATGTTGTCTGCTATAGTTGAACCTGGAGTGCCCACAAATCCTAATGATGCACAGCAACAAACTGATTCTTGTACATATAAAAGAATATCCGGTGTGAACACTGGGTCACAACCTTTCTTATTAAATCCATCATAATTTCTTGGAAGGAAACTAGACCTGATGCCATGTTCTGATGCCATTAGTCTTTTGCCAGCCTCTACAACCAATTGAGAACCTTCGTCCAAAACATGAAGTTGATATGAAGCATCTTTTGCAAGGTTGTCTAAGTAAGTGCCAGTCCAGTTAACAGTAGGTAGATCTGTCATCAGAAAAATATGAATTCGATCATTCCCCATATTTTCAGTAGGTTTCAAATCTATGGACTTCAGCTTCTGCTCGACAGCTGCAAAAGTAATCTTCCAATGGTTCTTAAACTGCCCATCCAACAACCTAAGCTGGGCACACATAAAAGGCTGCTTAATACTGTTCAGAGCAAACTTCCTACCAGCGGTCATGATTTCTGGGGTAAATGGAAGGTACTCAATTTCCTTGAGCAGAGATTGTACATGAATATTTCCTTCTACTTCATGAATATCAATATACAGCTCTGAACCTTTGTAAGGTGCTGAGAAAAGTGTGCCAAAAGCCAGCAGTTTGGACATTTCAGCTTCTGACCCAGGTCCAAGAGCTTTACTTATATCTCTACGCTTCCTGACATATGAAAATTTCTTCTTTATTAGTAACTCCTTGTCAGGCTGGAATGCATCCAATATTTCTCCTTCGCTCTCAAGATATGTCCAAACTGTTGTCCTACAGTCATCTTCAACGGCATACACACACTGGTTATCCTTACCCTGCACACCAGATATCAATGATCTGCACTGGTCAAAATTTCCAGTTACAGCTCTGTCGGCAGAAATGGTGCAGCATAAGTTGCCAGAGCAAGCATGCTCCATGTTTAATCCACACCACGTTGACAAAAATATCCTAAAATCTACTGTTCTAACCACAGATGATGGCAATCTTGATAAATCAATAATGTCACCTATTGACACATACCTGAGAAAGGAAAAGTATATTTCTACAAAAATGTAAGGCCAGCAGTGTATTGAAGGAAAGTAAAAGTCAGCATATAAAGGTAATATATATTAACATTAACCTACAAGTTAACATTTGTTCATTTAGCAACCAAGAATGAGTAATTTTCAATTTGATTTTTGACATCAAAGGGGTTATCAGCCAGGGAACTAAGAGAATAGCAACTGTATTATCTGTATGCTCTACGGAGCAGTTTGACAAAAGTAAACAGCTCTTTACAGGAATGAAGGTAAAATAATGCCCTTTGATATTTTCAATCTTGCTACGACTAAATTCTTATACCGTCCTATGAGAGGTAAGGCTTAGGTTCATATTTACTTCATAGGTGAATTGTATTTCGATCAAGGCTGCTTGGAGTCTTATCAATCAACTTATTGACTCATTCTTGTAAGTATGATTTATTACATTATTCTCGTTTATGCTGCACTAGAAATCCATCCTTGATGAGGCTAGAATTTCTTGAACTTTACATTTATAAAACAACTCTTTTCTATGATTTCTTGTCAGGATCTTAGCTAATATAAAGGAGAAACTACAGAATTAAGCATAACGACTGAAGCATAGGTGCAAAGGATTGGGTGTTGGTAGGCTACTCATGCATCTAGAAAATATATGGATGATTTAGCAGAAAGACAATTGTTCCATGAAGCATTATAACAATGGATAGAAAAACAAGTTGATAGCCCTATTGAAATTTGAAATATGGAACTCATAATTCCAAATGTAGATTCTACTTTCAAACAGAGGAAGCAGACAGTAGCTTGAGTATGTGGCTAGTCATTGCCCATGCTCTACACACGCCATTCAAAATCAGAGATCAACCCGTTATCAATTGCGCTTGATAGACAAATGAATGACGTAAAACTCCATGATTAGCGCTTGAAGAGCAATAGTTTGACACGCATAAAAAACAATTGCTGTTACATGAAAAATCTTACTTTTATGCAATGTAAATTTTAGTGCTGATAATTCCTCAATATAACAGAAAGCAAGCAGGCAAATCAAATTAATTGTCCGCACCTCCGATCCCGTACCAGATCCATGATGTGATCAAAAACTCTCGTGCGGAGCTCCGTCGGGCTGGTCACCCTGAATTTGGGGCAGCTACCTAGGGCGACGGCGTGGTGGTCGAGCACGGGAGGCACGATGAGGGTACGGTTGAGGATGGCGGCGAAGAGGATTGCGTTCTTGAGCTCCGACAGCTGATTGCTGAACCCGCTGTGGGGGGCGTACCATAGAAACCGCTCTCCGAAGGGAGAGACGCCGCATTGGTGCGATCGGGCGGGAGCAAGGGTTGCGGAGGAGGAAACGGCGGGAGAGGATGAAGCGACGAGGGATCGGAGTAGATCGGCGGTCGAGGAGAAGCGGAAGGCGAGGAAGAGGGCGAAGAGGAGGAGGACGGCGACGGAGAGGAGGAAGAGAGGGTTGCTTCGCGGGCTTCGCCTGCGCCACCGGCCCATCGCTTCGCACGGCTCTGATGATCTATAACGGTGATCCACTCGAATCGACCGCTATGTAATAATACCATTAGAAATCGAATATTATTAAGGCAAAGTCGGTGTCAAAAAAAAATACTTTAAATAAATTAAGATTTGAAATTATCTTGATGAATTATATTCCAAAAATCATATTACCGTACCCTAACTCGTCATCGCCTCATCGGAAATGTTGTTCCGCTGTAGAAGCTCAACCAAACTAGTCGCCTTCTTGCTTCCTTAAGACGATCACAACTCGGAATGGAAGGTACTATGTCGATCTGAAGCTTCGGTTCTCGCCTTAACCTTCTCGTTTCTTGTTCTTGTTCTTATTCTCCTATCTCATTGCGTGCTGGCGGAAATATTTGAGGAGGAAATGAGGCTTCTTGGAGGACGGCGGTGGGGATCGAAACGGGAGTGATGAGGAATCAGGGGCGGAGGAGCTGATAAGGTTCGCCGGAGGGAAGCTTTCGCAGAGCAACGCGGCTGTGCTTCTCTAGTTCATCCCGAGAAATTATTCGTGTGCCCTTTTTATGCTGCAGGAACTCTAGCTCAGTCAGTTCTTGTCCCTCTTCGTTAACATGTGGTCATTTAATCGACAAACTATTCGTGGATTGGTATTCATTCATAGTCATGGAATTTGGGAAGACAGTAGTGGTTGGAAACTTAGTCCTGCTGTTTGTTACGGTAGGCTGAGAGTGAATCCAAGAAACTCACAGAGCCTAAAGTTAAGGTAACATGATGGTCAAAATTGTAGCCGATGTGGAGGTCAAAGTAGATCCAATTGATGCTATGCATAGTTGGTTTGGTTGGCCCATCATCGATCGGACTCACCAACGTTTCTTCAGTTGATAAGGGATTAAATCACACGGTCATTCGCATGTCAAGGGCGAAGTCAGATGATCCGTTGGAGCCCCTAACATATCATTCCCATTCGGGGCTCTTCAAACTCTTATTTGGTCTGCTAGAGAACCGCACGGGTATTCTAGCATTCTCTCTCTCATATTACTAAGAGGGTCCGCACGAGAGTATCCTCAATCCCTTGCTTCATAGATCCTCCAGGCCTCACACTAAGCCAAGCGCCTCGCCCATGCTAGAGAATAGATATTTCTTAAGCCCTCGTTCGATCAGCTCACAGACCGACCAGACACTTTAAAGATCTCTCCTTCATTACCAAGATGGTCCATCCGTAACCAGTCCTAACTCTTATCATAACATCTCCATCCCTCATGCAAATCCGAGCGGCCTATCTTTCATTCGGACATCTTTACTGGAAATGGTCTTGATCTCTTTCATCATAGCATCTCCAGGCTACGCACCTATCCAAGTGGCATATCTCTCGCTCAGATATCCTCTCGAAGAGTAGCTTTGAAGAAGAATCATAACAACATGTCAAAACAACCGACTGTCTGAGAATATTTTGCTAGCATGACACCCAGAAGCTTCTCCTAACCTTCAAGGGGCTTTCCTAGTCTCCTTGGTACTCGACACTCTCTGACAGAAATATTTGTTGTCCTCTTGATACAATCGAGCCCTAACAGGTAATATAAAAGTTACACACATCTATAGAAGAGGGACTTTTGGCATTTGTTACACTTGAGAACTACCAAGAGGATTGATCTACTTCTTCCTGGTTCTTTACTTTATGCTCTCTAATTTCTGTATACTGTATTTTTTTTTTTTGCATCGAGGAAGATTTCTGACTTGAGCATCAGAGTACCCGAGCAGGAGATCTCTTCCCTGGTTTCTAGTGCTAATGTTGTCGGTTGTGTGAGCGCAGGCCTTGGAGTGTCTTAGTGCCCTTTAACGGTAAAGGACATGCGCAGGTTGCCTTGCAATGTGTGGGTGTTCTTAGAGGTAGCAGACTTGCGAAAGTTGTAAGTTCTTTCTCTTCTCCAATCTTCACTGCACTCCGATTACGACTTATACTCCAACTCTATATCATTTCCCACCAACTTTCTCGTCCTCATTTTTCATGAAATTCATATTCATAGTTTACCCATCTTTTCACCCCCATTATCCCTAACTCCACCTTATTTTCCTACCCAAATTCCTACCACTCCATATAAGCATCCCCTCTCGCTTGGAAGACTCTCAATTTTGATCACGACATTCCGGACATGATTAAATTTGACGCCGTCTGTGGAAAACTCACTTTTCCTAACCTATTCTAGATCAGTAAAGAATGAAGTATTCTAGGTGAATCAACGTCAGCACGACCCCTGTAGAATATGAAAAGTACAAAAAAGATTAAAAGAGAAGGATGTCGATGGAGCAAGCTGCTGACTCACACTCTCGAGTCCCAGGGAAATCGAGAGAGAAAACTCTCACTTTTGAGAGGCTAAAGCGTAAGCAGCCATATGAAGCTCCTCGGGCACCTATTCATCAGGAGTGGGAGTGGCTAAACACGAACACACACAAGCTTCCTCGATGAAACAGACGTAATCATTCAAGAAATTCTCGAAGAGATTTCCCTTCTCCCAGAAGATCTTGGAAGAAAAATTACTGAGAGACTACAAAAAATTATCCATAAGAGAATACAACGACAACACTGACCCCGATGAGCATGTCCGGATGTTCAAGAATGCCTCTTTCTTTCATCAGTATAGTGACATCATATGATGTCAGACATTTCTTAACATCCTCTTAGGATCCGTACAAGGATGGTTTGACTGGTTGCTGGTTGGATCCATCCCATACTTCAAAGAATTCTCAAATGCTTTTGTGTAACACTTCATTGGAGCAAAAAGTATAAGAACACTAACCAGTCATTGTTTGCGCTTAAGCAGGGACCAAGGGAGTCTTTGCGAGCATATGTTAAGCTTTTTTATCAGGAAGTACAAGATGTTACAACGGCCAACGCAGAAATATTGATAAGTTCCTTCGTCAATAGCCTTTAGAAGGGGGATTTCTTCCGGGTTCTTGTTCGGAACCCCATCATGAATTTTGATAAGTTGTTGGGAGAGACATCTAAATATATCAATGTGGAGGAAGTTAAAGTTATCCAAGAAAAAGTTAATCTCGTTCTAAGCGAAAGGGATGATCGGAAATAGTTGCACCTCCTCGCTCATCCGAGAGAGTCTCAACCGATTGTCCTGCCTATCCCAAGGCCCCGGGCAGCCTAGAGGGTAGCTACGATCCAACTTGGCCGACCTATAGGTGGATTAATAAATATTGTATGTACCACCAATCACTAACACACAACACAGTGGAATGCCAACAGCTCGCTCGAGACAAGCGTCGAGCTGAGGAGTAGGGCCTACCCATTCCGACATTAGCGCCACAATTTTTGGCACAACGGTAACAACCCAGGGCAGGTCAATCGCCCGGTAAATCCTCCTCCCGCCTTAGGCAACCTGCCTAACCAGCTAGAAGTTTGTGCTCCTGAGCCTCGGGAGATCCAAGAGCAAGAAAATAGGAGCAACATGACAATAAGGGAGATTCATATGATCTCCGGAGGACCTACCAATGGAGACTCAGGCAGGGCTTGCAAATCTCATACTCATCGGTTAGAGATTCGTGCAGTTGTGTGTAACCCAGAGCAGGTTGTTGGACCCCAAATCAGCTTCAGGCCTCAAAATCTGGAGGGGATTGAGCTCCCCCATGACGATGCCCTAATCATCTGGGTTGCCATTGCAAATAATCATTTATCTAGAGTTTTCATTAACACATGGAGTTCGGTCAATGTTTTATTCAAAAAAGCTTTTGACAGTATGCAACTCGACTCAAGCGAACTGTAACCAACAACCACCACCTTATATGGATTTACACTGACTGTCTCGTTAGGCGAGGAGCCCTTGATGAGAACCAGAAGAAAAACACCCATCGTGGTGGATACCTGATAATACCCTTGTTGAACTTATATTTTGGTTGATTTTGGGTGATTATTGAGTTAACTTTGCT
>JBBPFQ011109740.1:0-10016 GCA_037974815.1 Kaempferia elegans | reverse complement strand
TGATTCTAATGTTCAGACATGAATTTATTTTACTGATTGCTAGTCGAACTTAATTTTAGATACATAACTACATAGTTGATTTATTTAATTTTTGTATTTATTCAGGGTTTTGCATGACTTGTTTTGAAAGCTACAAGGAGATAAAGTTTTAGATTGTTTCAACATAATAGTTTTATAACATAGCAAAATCGAAATGCAATGATCTAACAAATCAAAATCTTACTATGAGTGTTTTTGCTCTATTTACTAGAAAGCTAAATAAAGAAAAAGCTAAATATTGAACTTGGTCGAATGCAGTTGTTGACTGTGTTTGTTTTCTATTGAGATAGGGATTAACATTTTAGGATTATGATAAATCTAATTTATTAACAAATAGAAGTAATTATTTAGAACTTTTTTATTGGCTTGCTGAACACAATGAACTTGTGTAGAAAGTTTCATTTCAAAATGCTTCTCAAAATTGTCAATTTGACATTTTCTTGTATTCAAAAGGATATTTGTGTTGCTATTGTTGCTGAAACTATTTGTATTATTATCAAAGATATTAGTGAGGCAAAATGTATAACATCTTTTGATCTTTATAATATTTACCGTTCATCCCCCAAAAAAAAGATATTGGTGAGACATATTTTACTATATTGGTTGACAAATCTTGTGGTATATCAATGAAAGAGGAAATGATAGTTGTTTTAAGATACGTGAACAAAGAGGGAAATATATTTCTTGGTGTTGAACATGTTCTTAGTACAATTGCAAATTTACTTAAGGATGTCATTGATTAGTTATTCTCTCATCAGAGTTTAAGCATATCAAGTTTGTGTGATCAAGACTATGATGTGGTGAGCAATATGCAAGGTGAGCTTAAAGGCTTGAAAACTCTTATTTTGCAATAAAATTCATGTGCCTTTTATATTCATTACTTTTCTCATCAACTCCAATTGAGTTTAGTAGCTGTCACAAAGTAACATTTTCAAGTTCAATACCTTTTTGAGATCACATCAAAGATTATGAATGTTGTTGGAGCATGTTATAAAATGCAAGATATTCTTAGAGCCAAACAATACGAAAAAGTTACAGAAGTACTAAGGAGAGGAGAGATTCTTAGTGGAAGTGGATTGAATTAAGAAACTAACTTGCAACGAGCCGGTGATACTCATTGGGGTTCACATTGTGACTTGAACTTATTATGGACGACAGGTAAGCATAGAGTAGAAAGTTGAAGCACACATATTGTTAGATGCAATGCAATCATTTGAGTTTATATTCATTATGCATTTAATGAAACATGTATTGGAGGTTACTAATGACTTGTTATTGGCATTGTAAAGCAAAGAGCAAGAGGTTGAGAATACTATGAGATTAGTTTATATATCAAAAAAATATTGTAATCTATGAGAGAAATGGATGAGATTATCTATTTAATGAAGTTTCTTCATTTTGTTCTACACATGAAGTTATGATCCTAAATATAGATGAAAAGTTTATAGCTCTTGGGCACTGCCCAAGACGAAGAACTCAAGAAAAGACTAGCTTGGTTGATATCGTTATGGGTTATTTTGTGCTATTTTAGATAACATCTTATGGAGCATAATAGTCATTTCTCTGAGACAAATACTGAATTACTTCATTGTATTAGATGTTTTAATCCTAGGGACTAATTCTCTGTTTTCAATAAGGAAAATTTCATTAGTTTTGTTAGATTATATGCTAAGCATTTTTTTTCATACGATATTGTGTTATGTGGTAATCAACTTGAGAATTATATTATTAATGTATGTACAGATAGTAAATTTTCAACAGTTGATGAGAATACAGAAAATGGTAGAAAAGGAAGACATGTAGCATTGACATTATCGATTGCTACTACGAGTGTAGAGAGAACATTTTCTGTAATGAACATCATAAAAAATCACTTGCACAATTAAATGAAAGTGGATTGACTTAATACTTGTATGACTAATTTCATGTATTAACAAAGATATTTTTTTAATGGAATTGATAATAAAGCTATTATATAATAATTTCATATCATTATGTATCGTCGTGAATAATTATAATTTCAATGTAAATTTTTGTTGAGGTATATTTACTGACTATTTTGAAATTTTATTTATTGACTTCCTCAGCTGTATTCTTAGTTTCATCCTGTTGGTTTATCTCCTCCGTGTTGACCTGGGGACGGGTTGGCGGGGGCGTTGGGGACTAGCGATTTCACCTTTTGCCATATTAATTTCATCCTGTTGGTGCACATACTATGCTCACATAATTTAATTTTTTTTTGGGGTTAGAGTTTAGAATTTAAGATTTAAATTTAATATGTATTGTAAAATGTACAGTATGATATCCTTCTAAGAAATATAATAAGGCATCTTTTATTTAAAAAAGATACACTGATAATCGAGCAAACTTGAGGGGATTTCATGGTAATTTTCAAATCAATAATCCCCTTTTGATTTTTACCAGTTTTATATCACATTAATAAATAAAACGTGAGTAGTATCCACAATCTCCTTCTCGCTATTGGACACGTGTTCAGGGACACGGTAATATTAGGACAGAGGAGATCCTCTGTCCCAGTGTCTATCGAACGGTTTTAACATCTTCAAGATATGTGCAATATACTTGTGATGTGTATTTCATCCTTAAGATGTAATCTGGACCGTCCAATCGACGCTGAAATATAAGAACACGATAATAACGAGCTGTCAGACGGGCCAATCAGTGGCGATACGGGTCGGCCCATAGCGGGCCGGCTATTTGGCGGGCTGGGGCAGGGCGGGCCGATATCTTGGCGGGTTGGGAAATCTCTAATCCAACCCAATCTAAGGTGAGTTGCGGGTTAGACGGGCCAACCCGTGAGTCCGTCAAAAATATAAAAAATAATTAAAAATAATTTTATATTTTTTAATATTTTACTCCGGAATGGTTTAGGAAATATGTATTTTAAATGTAAATGGACACAAATAAGTACTAATGTTGAATGGAAAGTAATATTTTTATTTCAAAATTATAAAAAATTATAATAAATTGATATAAAATTTGGATTACATATGTTTCTTAACTCACGGATCAACCCAACCCGCCGCAGGCCTAGACGGATCGACCCATGATGAACTTTAATTGATAAAATTTTAACTCAATCTGCTTAATTTGTCTTAAGCGGACCAACTCGACTCCCCAATCTAAATTGACAGCGCTAATAATAACACGACGATCGCTCCACGACCATCGCTCTCCCAATAACACGTCCATTTCCGTCCGCCACGTGTATCGGGTACATGGGCCCAAGTCTCAACCCATCTACGGCTACCGTCTTCTTACGTTTCGGGCCTCAAAGAGCTGACGGCGGATGATCCACTACTTATGCTAGTTCCCCGGCGTGGAGTCCCGGGAGGCGAATCCGGCATCGTCGGCCTCATTTTTGAACGGCCTCCGCCCGCTGCTGCTCTTTTCGTTTGCGGGAAGAGCAGACATATAAAGAGAGAGGAGAGAGGAGAACGCAACGCTTAAATCAAGGAGCATTTGGAATTAACGACGACAGATAGAGATCGATCGGCTCGACAAAACAGAGAAAGGTGATCGATCGCCTGCGATGTCGGGTTTGAACGTGTCGGCGTCTGCTCCCGGAATCCTGCTGCCTCCGGACCCGGGCGAGGAGCAGCAGGCGGCGGGGTTAGGGATCCTGCTCCAGATTTCAATGCTGATTCTTTCTTTCCTCGTCGGCCACCTCCTCCGTCGCCGCAAGTTTTACTACCTCCCGGAGGCAAGCGTCTCCCTTCTCATAGGTAATGGCCTGATAACAAAGAAAGGTCTGATTCGCTTACGTTTTGTCTTTCAAAATCCTTTTTCTGGGCATTACCAATTCCTTTCGCTTGCTTGATCTTTTTTTTACATCATAACTAGGCATTTGCGTATAGAATTCCGCTCTGTATGTTGTGTGATTCTTTTCATGACGTCACATGCTCACGCACCTTCCTACCCTCCCTTCTCCATTCTGTTCATCTGTTCAACTATGTAATGGACATGTCTTGGCAGACGAGTTCGAATCTACGAGAATTTCATTATAGGCTTAGAGTTACCTCTATGGAAAAAAAAAAGAGATACAGTTACTGGAGTTAATCAGTGCTTTCAAATGGACGCCTGGTTAATTATTGTGTGCCATTTTATATAAAATATGGTTTTTTGCTGATTTGCACGTAGCATAGATATCTCGAATAAAAACACAAAATTAATGCATAGAAATAAGAAATATTGGAGAAAAAGCCAAAACGAAATCAAAGCTCATGATCCTAAGTCCAATATTTAGTCTGGTCCTATGGGTCTGGTTCCAACCTTGTACCTCAAGGATAAAATTGGAATAATCTCACTGTCGACATGTTGGTGAGGAGACTTGCCATATATACACATAAGAAATATAATATTAAAAACACTTAAGAAAAAAAAAATATAGGGGAGGGCAATACAGATTAAGACTCTCCTAAATGTCAATGGTTTTTTTATCTCCTTTTATAGTGTACACAACCTCTTCAATATACCAATTGGAGTAAAAGAATTGTGTCTTTTACTACAAAATTCAAAATTAAATAAAATATTACATATTTAATTTTAAGTTTACTTGGCGAGTCCAACTCTAGAACCATATCGTTTGGCATGACTTTAACTAAAATTTACATAGTATAAGAGTATGAGGTGGGCTAGTGTATAAATAACCATGCATAGTACCTTGGTTTCATAAGGGGTATGGCTCATAGCTGTGGCTAAACTAAAAAATTGTCATCTATCCTTTGTTAGGGATATGGGTAAAATCAGATCTCACACCTATGCCAGTTCAAATCACTTTAGGAATTTCTAGAAACTTATCCTATTCTTGTACATTGAACTACTTATCATCATTAATTGAATGAAAGTTCTTTCAATAGAAGTTCTCACATATTAAGTGCTTTTCTTCTTATCTTTTTCGTTGACCACAAGGTGGTCACACATTACAATGGATATTATACAATTTCCAATTAGGTAGGAGTGACAAGGTTAATCCCCTTAACCCCTTAAACCCCTCCAAACAATGTCATTGTACAAATTCAAATCCTCCACCTTTGGCAGAGAGTCCTTTGAGTCAATCTCAGTTACGACTAGACCAAATAATCGTTGTTCCTTATTTTTGATTTAGCCATATATAAGTATACTCCTTTGATCAACTACCCATTTATTACCCATTGAATTTTCTTCAATGGTTTGTCTATCACAAAGATTCGGTTGCATCATAGGAAGACTCATTGCGGACAAAACCCTATTCCCCTCTTGTGGATATCAGATCATTTATCCCTTCACAAGACTAGTTCTATACCGGCTTCAATAAGAATTGATGATAAGATTTTAGTCGTATTGAATTGGTGATAAAATTTTAGTCCTATTCTTGTGTGGACATTTTTTTTTGATAACATGATTTTAGTTAATTGACATCACTATTAAATATACTATGTTGGTTTAAGGGTTTCAAACTATAAGATTCTATGCTCAATTGAAAATATAAGATCAACTTTTGTATACCAAAGTTCATATGTTTTTTCCTAAAAACCTATATAGATAAATCCTATTCTTAATATGAGTGACATTGATTGCTCTAGTCCAAAGGTAACTAGGTAGTGAGTATGCATACCTAGCTGCATCTTGTAGGGCTCAATTTTTTCCCTCCACCATCTTATTTTGATGAGGTGTTCTAGGACAAGAAAACTCATGCATATGCCTATTTTCCTTGCAAAATTTTGGAAAACTAGAATTCTCATATTATCATAATGATAACTTTGAATTCGATTTATTTTGAATTTCTTTTCATTTTCTACTCTTTTATAAAATCTAGCCAGCGTTTCTAGGTCATCATTCTTATGTTAAAAAAATGAACCCAAGACTTAGTGTAATCATCTATTATAGCTAAATAATATTTACTTCCATTCAACGGAAAGTACATTATGATTCAAATGACACGCATCACAAATTTTGTCTTTGATGGATTGTATATTTGACAGGTCTTTAACCAAGTCCCTCTTGGATAACTTTGAGATTTGCCTCATGTTGGTGTGTGCCAATCTTGTATACCACAACCATTCTTCCTCTGCTCGATTCATGAGACACTCACTATAAAGTTTAGAAACACAATCAAGGATTTATAACATATATAATATTCTTCCTATTTCCTACTTGCATGACAGTATCTAGGTTGTGGTGCTTTACCAAACACTTTGGTGGACTTGGTTGAGTGAAACTCAACAATGTACCTGCTGTCACACATTTGACTAATATTAAGTTAAATTTTATGTTTTCTACTAAAGTACTTTCTTAATGACAAAATTTTAGTTCAATGTTATCTAAACCTACCACTTTGAGTTTTCCACTAATGCCAAACGATACCATTTCCTTGTCCTTGTGCTTAAAGGTGGTGAATTTCCTCATGTGCCTAGAGCACCCACTATCCAATATTTATTTATCGGAATTATCATCGTTGGTTTGTACCTTGACTTGTTCTTATTATGAAATACTAAACCCTTTGGTAACTAAGATCCATTAAGTTTTATGTAGTTAACCAAACATCTTGGGTACCCAAGCTTAGGGCTACAAGCCAAGCCGAACCAAGCTTTATGGTGTTCAAGCTTGTTTGATAAGGTAACCAAGCTAAGCCGAGCCTAAAATGAACCAAACTTTTGAAATAATTGTTTAAGCTTGACTTGGTTTCTTTTTTATGAACTTGAGCTTAGTTCAAGTGTGGTTTAAGCTTGAGCTTGGTTTGTTTTAGATGTTATCGAACTCTCAATTCAATCTTGTTTGGTTGGCTATTGAGCTTGATAATATAAATTTGTTTGTTCATTTTGAAACTTTCTTTGTTTATTTAGCACGTTGATAAGAGTTTTATTGATGAACATGGTTCCACAAACATTAATCATAAATGTTGATCATGAATATTGTTCACGAAAGCTATTCACAAATGTTGTTCACCAACATTAACGAGCCGAACACATATGTGTTCAAGCTTGTTTGTTTAGTTTAACGAATTGTTTGTATGTTTAATTGCTTTTGTATGTATTGAACGAACATAAACAAACTCTTATCAAGTTGAATACCAAGCTTGTTCATGAACGTTTGGTTCATTTACAACCCTACCTAATCTTTGACTACTCTAAACCTAGCATTCTCTTAGTGATTGTTTAGGTATGGAGGCATTTCCTACAAATTTATGTATGATACATATGAGATCTCCTTTCGGCAATTTACCAAAGGGTGCACGCAGGTTTCCGAATTGACCAAAAGGCACACACTACTTTGGTATTTATCAAAAGCCGCACTGAATTATATGTTCTTCCCTTCTACCCCTCCTGCCACATGTAACTTTTTCTCTTTCTTTTTTCTCTCTTCTCTTTCTTCTCTCCTATGCATGCAATTTCTCTTCTCTTTCCTCTCCTCTCTTCTCTTTCCTTTCTCTTTTTCATGTATGCACGCATAACATGGACTTGATATGCAAATCATATATGTGCCACTAGGACTCCTTTCTAGGCTGCCCAGAATTCCTCTTCGGCAATTCAGCATACTTGTTTTGTGCATCCTCACTGTTTCCAACGCCATCTTCTTCCTCATCCTCCTTAGAGCCCTAATTTTTAGCACAAGAATCCTCCTCCCCCAAAGTGCCACTCACTCTTTTGTGCGGTTTCTTATAAATTTGGAAAGTCTGCCTCCTGCAAATGGGGAGCAACCGTTCACCATGTAACAGACACTCCTTTACTCATGACTTTCTTCTTTTCCGTTGGGTCGTTCTCATCATTTTAGATGGAGAATGGCACTAAAAATAGGAACTGAGAAAAAGATAGGAAAGAACCAGCCTTGACTTTTGGTGATATATTCTAGACCATTTGAAGTTTAGTCCTCTCACCACAAACATCAGTTCTGACCACAATTTTGGATTGCCTAACAAGGTTATCCCTGCAACAACATTCCTTTTACACCCACAAAACCCCTGGAACTTTTGGCATATCATCTTCTCCTTGATCTTCAACGAAACCACCAGATACAACCATGCACGACCTCAAATAAAAAAAGTGCTCCTATATCGTACTGTGAAATCAAATGATCAAGAGAGAAGGGGGAAGGCAGCTAGGTTGGAACCCTAGGGAGTGCATCTCTCTCTAGTTCTCTCTTTCTCACTTGCAATTTGTGTAAATTGCAAATATATGTGTAATAATCAATAGGATAATAATGCAACGGAAATAAATAAACTAAATGCACATGAGGCTAATAAGAGAATATAACATAGTTGGAAGATCCAACTTTTGCTCTACACCAGCCTTATAAATCCACTAGTTCACCCTTTTAAATTAGGCAATGATGTAAATATGCCTACGAAGATGAATTGCACTAATTTAGCATGGTGAATAACTCAACCCTTCAAAAGAGGATAAATATTAATAGTTAAAAGATGATCAACACATCCTAACCCCTTTTTAAATTGACAATGAGATTAAGTCTTCATAAAAATACAACTTAGTCACCTAAAAAATTTAAAAAATTCTCAAATAAATTTAAATTACATATTTTTTTTAAATTAATTATTAAGAAATTTTGGAGGAATTAAAAAAATATTTTTATCCATCAATCTCATACATATCGGGAGAGTATCTAAACTTAATCAAATCCTACAATTAAAATAAATCATATCCTTACAATCAAGGTAAATCTTATCCTTACATTTTCTATTTCTATTTATATAATTTGTAACATTCCTCCTCAAGCTAGAGCATAAATATTGATCATGTCAAATTTGTGCCTAGGTGTCTTCTTGTTTTCACATATCCTATAGAGATCAAGCCTTGTTGAATTTTTTCATTAATGATTAAGTGTTGGAGAAACCATATAATATTTGGACGAGTCACAATGAGATAATTTAACTCTCCAACCAGTCTTTTATACCTCTCATGATTCTCAAATAATTCACCATTTTTGTGAGTTGCAGCTTAAGAGTCATTGGAGTTCTATATGATTTAGCCCCTAATTTTCTTGTCTCAGACAATAAGACAAGTACATATTTCCTATGAGATAAGAAGGTTCCTTTCTTACTTCTTGTTACCGCAACAATTGTGAAGTATTTTAAAATCCTTAAATCCTTTGTATGAAATTGATTGTGAAGAAAGGATTTAAGAGATAAAATATCTACAATATCATTTCCAAGAATGACAATATCGTCCACATATACAGTCAACAAGATGATGCCTATTGCCTCTAGAATACAGAATGATCAGACTTATATTTTTTTTGTGTAGGGTGCCTATGACTCGTATTATGGAGTGTGTGAGTTTGTTATCTTCTAGTGGTTGGTGTTTTGGGATGAAAGTATACCCCTACAGGAACTCAACCTATCTAACATGTTTGGAGTTCAACTTTATTTATGATTTGGATGAAACTAAGTGCTTTGTGATTTGAGTTCAATATCAATTCATTTAGTAATAAATAATATTGCCAGCTGTCAAGTCTTATTGAGCTACTTACTAAAAAAGACAACGGGTTGGCCTTCTTGGCTTAGGATACCTCTAGATGCATCTCAAGCTAGCTTGAATTGTTAGTCAGGTTAGATTAAGTGAGGACAAGTGCCTTAGTCATTATTTCTTTGATTTCCGAAAAAGTTAGAGAGACAAACTTAGACCAATGAAAATCTCCTCTCTCTTAAGACAATTTGTGATGGAAGCCCTTGTGGTACTAAAATTCCTAGTGAAACCTGAAACATCTTTGATTTTTTTTTTTTTTTACATCCCGAAATCATAAATGCATTTACGACCATATGACTGGAACATACTCTCGACTTACTTGAAGCACTTAATATTTTTTAAAATACTTAACTACTAGCAACAATAAGTACTGGTTATATAGTTCCAGAATTTATTCTGCAAAAGGAAAGATCTAACTAACGCGGAAGCTAAACTGAAAGGCTTTTGGGTTGTATCGCTATTGTCACGAGCTTGCTCACTGGTTAATGCCTTTTG
>JBBPFQ011109416.1:0-10018 GCA_037974815.1 Kaempferia elegans | reverse complement strand
CTCATGAATTCCTGGCGTCGAGCAATGCAAAATGCTGCAGGAAAATACTGTCCCTCGAACGCCTCTCTGAATAACTTCCAAGAGATGACCTGATCCCCAAAAATAGACTTTTGCATCTTCCACCATGTGGATGCCTGCCCTCGGAAATGATAAGCTGCTAGCTCTACCTTCTCTGTGTCTGAACAGGACATGTATCCAAAAGTACCCTCGATATCCTCCAACCATGTACGCGCCACCCAAGGATCAGTGCCTCCATGGAATAGCGTAAAACGATCCTTTGCTGAACTAGCAAGCAAAGGAATACGAGCCTTCTCCATGAGAATGGATGCTATAGGGATGGCTGGCCCGGCTAACTGAGAGGCAATAAGATGAGGTTGTCCCTCTGTCTGGCCCCTAAGTCCAACACAGAGACCAACCTGAGCTCCCGGTATCATCTCGGATGGGGTAATAGGGGCCTCATGCAAACCATGATCAGCGCTCTAAGTAGCCAGGAAGTGTCCATGACCACGACCTCTGCCACTACCACCATCGTGGCTACGACCGTGACTACGAGCATGGCTACTACCCCAACCATGACAACGAACTCATGGCATCGCCTATAAAAATCAAATGAAAATTTCATTAATCAGTTGTAATCAAAATAGTTAAATCATTGAATGACCCTTAAATCCTATAGCTCAGAGATACGACTCGACCTGTGAAAAATTCTATTACTCGAGAATCACATAATCAAAAAACACAAATCCGACAATACGAAATCCACAAATAGAAATCGCAAACCTAGATCTGATACCAATAAAATTGTCACACCCTAGGGGTTTAGTTTCCGGTACCCCACTCGGTGACACTATGATATAAGGGACTCTCAGAACGATCTAAAGAGAATACTCAGGAAATTTATCAAATTTCATATATATCATGTTTCTTAATAGATAACACAATGCTGTTTACATATCAACATGTAAAATAACGCAAATACAACGAAACAAAAGTAAAACAAACCAGGAATAGCACGTCAAAATCTCTGAGAGACTCTATGTAAGGCTTATACCAACTATAATATCAAAAGGGATCCCGTGCCTGCAAAACTAGAGACAAAGGAAGCAGAAAGTAAGTCAAATGGCTTAGTCGATACCAAAATGTTCATGAATTGAATCTTATTTAAGACATTAGGTGATTAGAGTAGATCACAATCTCTTATTACAATTTAAATTCTTTAAGCTCTCATTTAAAATACATAATTGTATATTTATGATCATTTGACATCTGTTTGTTGAAATTAGAATTTATCTTAATATGTTATCATCAATTAAGATAAATTCTCTAGTTTTACATATTAATCAACAGGTATATCACATATGTCATTTCTATATGTGAGTATAAATACGTGTAAATCTGATAAATCAATTAAGAAGTGAACCCTGGAGCCAACTCATCAGAGTGTAATAATGTCACAAATATATATAGGCTAAAAGCCTCCTCAGAGTAATACTGTCACATACGTTATCTAACGTACGGGCTACCGGCCCTCACCGGTGGAAAGACATACTAAACGCTGACCGCGGGCGAACACGCTACCACATGTCATGTGGGCGGCCAGGTACCCTGGACTGCGGGCGAACGCGCTACCACATATCATGTGGGCAGCCCAGTACTCTGGTATAAATCTCTGGTATAAAACTAAGCTCATAATTTCACTTTTTAGTATTCTCCATTTAACATCTTTGTTATTTCATTTTTGGGATTTCATTTGATCCATTTATCATATTTGTTCTCTTTCCATATCAAATGATCAATCATGTTAACATTTTCATCTGAAATATATTAATCCATCATAATAGATTTCATAGATAACAAGGTATAGATATCAATAGGTAGAACATCAAAAGCATGGAATATGGAAGGTCAAGCAAGGTAAAAACAGACAAGTATCAATGGAAGGGTGATTCAGAATATTCATTAAATTTTTAAAACAACCATTCCCATGTTAATCCTCATATAAACCCATGTGTGAACAGAAAATAATATCAATTATTTACCCTCCAATAGTTTTATTATTTTAACCCATTTCGCTATTTGTAACATCATTTTAATCCCATTTTGAAAACAATTATACAAGTATATACATAACATGGAAATATCCACCTTATATACAACAAAAATCCGCGAGTGTTGGCCGATCACCGCGCCCCACTCGAACTCGTATCTACAAATATAAAACCAAGCATAACTTAAATAATCAAAATACTATCAAATAAGAATAATAACATAAACTCTAAACATGGTCTACGATTCAAAATCGATGAATCATTTTAATCTTGCTATCTCGCAAGATTTAACATTTCTAACCTCCATTTCGATGTAGATAGCTTTCCTAACCACATATCGACTAAAACAACCCAAAATATACCTTCTAGTGTGATTGTAGTGGTTGGAACAAGAGGGCAGAAATTAGGGCTTTTCCTCTTTGAGTTGCCGGCCTCGGCAAGCTCCGGCGAAGCTGTGAATGGTTGGAGAAACAACAAAAGAAATGAAGGAAGCTACTGCTCTTGTCGTCGGGTGTGGACAGCAGCAGTTGCTGCTTGCAAGAGAAAAGGAAGGGTTCGGCGAACTCTGGCGAGGGTGCTGCCGGCTCTGGTGAGCTTCTCTCTTCAGGTCCGACGAAGCCAAGGAAGGGAAAAGTTGCTGTCGTGGCTGTTGGAGAAGAAGAAGAAAAGGGAAAGGACTCATCTCGTGCTCCTCTTGCTTGCTGGTGAAGAGGAAGGAGGAGAAGAGGCGTCGCTTGACTCTCTGCTGGAGAAGGTGGCTGGTTGCGGGAGAAAAGAAAAGGGCGGAAGAAGAATCGGGAAGGGAAAAGAAGAAGGGCAAAGGAAGAGAGAGAGAAGAACACATGTAAGCTTGGTATTTTTTTTTAAAAAAATACTTAACACAGACAACCCCTTCAAAATAACTAAAATGATATAAAACACAGTGCTAAACAATGCAAGACAGATAGTTGTCACTTTCATGTATTAAAAATGCATGAAGATCTAGGAATATTGTTGGTGTAAAAGGGCTAATCCATTGTGTAATAATCAGATCAGATGTGCCAGGTGAACAGATGCTCAATATCCTCATTAAGGTGCACGTAGAATGCGTGATGAAATGTAGGGAGATCCCTTGGTAACCTTCTCAAAAGGCATGGCAATAGATAATGTAATATTTTGATGACATTAGACATATATTTGTGATGATATTTTAGCAGATTTGAAGTATTGTTAGAAGAAGTCCAATGCCGTAACTCTGTTTCCTACCTAGGCTAATAATGGGATTTGTAACACATAAGGAGCTCTTTTACTTGGTAAAATGATTCAAATCATTTAATTGAAAGTTCCTTCCGCAAGCTATTTGCACCTGTGTTATGTAAATGATTGTTATTGTATTTGGTAAAGAGGTCCAAGATCGTTAAATAAAAGACTCAATTCTACACATGCAATTATGCATCCTCCATGTTATGCAAATGATGATAAATACTAGCATTAGGATGAGTTGTTTTTGAAGACGTCTTACTAGGATATGGACAAATGTTGTAGAATTCAAGATTCTATCCTAATACTGAGGTTCTACCATTCTTGGAGCAATACCTGAGGCCAATTTCCATGAAGCTTTAGTGGGTACTTGGCGTAAATTCTCATGTTCTGTTATAAAGGGTTAAACTTTTTATTCTCTAAGCCAATTGATATTGATATTACTGGCAAGAGCTTTCTGCAGTTGTGTTGTCTATGCAGACACACACCTGGAATGAAAAAAAATGCTAGGTTGTAAGACAAGAGGAGGAGAGGTATCATACTTGAAGAGGAGGAATGGGAGGGAAAGTTGGAGAAGGCAAATAGTAGAATGGTCTGGTGGGTAGTGGGGATGAACTGGTGGGTGGGTGTTGTTAGGTTACGAAAATTAGATAATTAATTAATTAATATAGAAGTTATACTTATTGGTTGATATCTTTCCTATCTTGTAGGTTCACAATAAGGGTCAACTCTGAGTCCCTCTATGTTCACATTAGTACTAGATGAACTAACAAAGAATATTAAAGTGAAACCACCCAAGTGAATGCTATATGCTCACAATGTTGTGTTTATTGATAAGAGTTCTATTTTGATTAAATTCAAAGCTTGCATAGTTTATGATTTTTTTTTTTAAATTCAAAGCTTTGATTAAATTCAAAGTTTCCAAGTTGAATTTGATTAAATTCAAATACTTTTATGAGGGTTTATTTGCATTCTTATTTTAAAGGCGGAGATGATTGTACAGATGTTTTGTCTGCTGGACCTTTGTTTTTGAATGGGAGGGCTCTCTCTTTGATTCTGTGGTGGTCTTGTTTTCATCTCCTTGTTAAAAAGGTTAATGAGATACCGGTATAGCTATAGTTTGATGGTTTTCTGTTGGATCTCATTCATGATGGCATTCTTCCTTTTCTGGTAGTTGTTGTTTGGATTACAGTTAAAATCTACCAGGTGACTGTTTTTGAGGAAAGGGCCAAGTTTGCTAAGGTGTTTCTTGGTTGATGTTGATAAACTTTTACCTTAAGAATTGTGGGTTGAATCAGGAGGCAAAAGGTTCTTTCATTCACTAATTTATGATAACATTTCAATCTTTTGCTACTGGTGTGATTATAATTGAGCATAAAGAGTGACAGTGGTGCCAAATATAAGAGTACCAAGGTAGGTAGCATTATGGAGAATGGGAGAGCTTCCTCTTCCAATATTGTGTGGTTAAAGGAATATTTCCGATGACCTTTTTGGTTGTGGGAGTATTGTTAAATCCGCTACTAAGAGGAGCGGTGTTTATTATGTTCAATTATAATAACGTGAGGGTGGGTTAATAGGACATGATGGATGTGCCGACAGGTGGCATGATAAAGTTGACAATGGAGTTTTGAGGTTCATGATTCTTTTGCTATGGAAGGATGTGTGTTGGCTGAGAATTTGTTTGATCAAGTCAAAGTGTGTAATATGATGAATATTTCTTCCACTCACCTCAAGAACATTAAAAATAGGGAGCAGAGTTTGAAGAAGGTGGATGTTAGTGGTACTGAAATAGTTTTTTCTTTGTTTGGGGTCGCTGAATAATTTCTTGGGCAGTTGATTCTGAGGCTAAGTAGCCGGAGGTGACATGGAAATTGAGATTTTATGTGAGAGATCAATTTATTAAAGTTGCTGGTCGTCGAGGTATGGATGATGTTGTGGATGTTAATAAATCACAGGGTAATAGAATTTAATGAGAGGAAGGGTAATAGAGTTTAGGTAAAATACTAAAATTTGGGAAGGAAGATTCTCTAGAAATAATTTGTCAAAGAAAAGAGGTTTCCTTGTGATTTTTGCGGGGAGAATAGTTTGTAGGATCGCGATCCTACGCAGGATCGATTTGGGGTAAGAATCGGTTCGAGATCCGATCGTAGAATCGCATGATCCTATTAATAATCCTTTAAATTTAATTTAATATTTGATAAGGTGATCAAATTGATCTATGAAGACTAAATCAATTTGATATTTGATTAAAATTTCTTTTAGAATAAATTAAATAAAATAAAAAATAATAATATTAATGATAATAATGATTTGAAAATATATAATAAATAAATAAATTTTATTTATAAATTTTAAAATTTAAAATAAATTTATATATATTTTAATAGGACAATTTGATTAGTGTTCAAAATCTCGACCTGTACCGAGGTTTCGGTGCCAGACTGGAATGATACGGTTTCGACATCGTATCGTGTCGATATTGTTTCGGTATTTTTTTTTAAATTTATATACATTAATTATTGGATAAATATGTTTATTGTGCATAATGTAAAAATAAGTTGCATATTGATTTTTAAAAAAAAATAACAGAATATAAATATGATTATTATAATTTTTTGATTTTTTATATTTTTTAAATGAAATGCAAAATTTGAAATTTTAAATAAAAGTTAAAACAGTAAAAAACAAATTTTTAGAATATTAATTAATAATATTTTTTTGTATTTTTAAATTTTAAATATTTTTTAAAATATATTTTATTGGGATAATTTAATTAGGATTCATAAAAGTCTCTTTGAAATATCACACATAAGTTGAGAATTGTCTAAATTAATTAAATAAAAAATTTTAATTTTCTGATAACAGTAATATGTCATGCTCGGGGGCGCCCGACGGCGTCTCGTGACGCCTCAACTGCGCTTGTGACGCGACACTGTCTTGCTTCACATAGTTGTAAGCGTCCAGGACGCCTTCGACGACTGTTTGCGAAGAGGGGACGCGAGCTGGATTATGTCTGCTGCACGTGGCGCACGCGATGACATGTGAAATTATCGCGACACCTGTCCCGGTTTCGCTCACGTGATAGAACGGTAAAATCCGTCCATGCTAGGTGGCATGGAACGAGATTTTTAACGTTGGTTTAAACTATCTTATTTAAGTTAGGAATTGCTTGAATTAAATAAATAAAATTCAATTGAAAACCTATAGTTATTGTGTCGTCTCCTATCTTCTCACTAGCGTGAGGGAGAGGCCCTCTCGCCTCACCCGCGCTTGCCGTCATTGCTCCCCTCACGGCTTCACCTGCGAGCTCGGGCATCCATGCCGTTGCCCGGCTGATGCCAATTCCCCTCTTCATCTGAGTGCTCGCCGTTGCCGCTTCCCTCACGGTCTCACCAACGACTCGTGCATCCATGTCTCATCGTTGCCGGTCGTTGGCCGACGCCTTCCCTTCTTGGTTTCCCTCTGCAAGCCGTCGGCATTCTCCTCGCGTTCCCTTCGCTATCGCTGCCTGGCGAGATGCCAACGAAGACGCCGGGTTCTGGTGTTACATCTTGGATCATTTGTAGTGTGCCGATTCCACCGATATGGTATGATTCCCGTGATTCCATATCGTTTCCACTACAAAACCGATCCTCGATCGATCCTGATTGATTTCCTACTTCCGGATCTTAGGGATTGTATGATCCTACAATGTGGATCGCAATTTTACAAACCATGGTGGGGAGATTTTGATGGATGATCTGATGGAGTGAGGATGTGTTCTTTATAATTTCTTGTTTGCTGATGATTGCACTAATATCAAATATTCAGAGTTCCATGAAGGATAGTGAGCAGCTGTTTATCTTGTTAGAAGATTTCTTGGAGGAGGTTTAGTGAAGAGGACTATGACAGCAGTTTGATTAGTGGTCTGAGTTCCATTGATGGGAGGTTGGAGGGTTTAATTCTGTTCTTGCAGGAGTGTTCTTAGGTGTTGGCGATTTAAGAATAAAACTTGTATGAACAGTGGTTTCAGATAGTAGTACTATTTGCTTTTTTCTAGTGTGTATGCTAGCACTTTTGGTACTAGTGGAATTAAATTGTGGAATCTGTTGGGGTCACAAGGTTAGTTTGCATTTGGCTTGTAGATTGTGTTTTTATCTGTGTTTGTCAAACTAAAGATAGGAAGGATGATGTGGGCTTTTCCTGAGTAAGATTTGCTGTTGGGTGTATCGAATTTATAAAGAAATTTTTACTGAGTTTGGTTTCTGATACAATAAGTAGATAAGGTATGTATGCTTATGTTCCTTAGCTGAAGATGTTTTAGGAGGCTTAGGTTACTCAATTGTCTTCCCTGTCCTATAAAATGGGGAGAAGTTGGTTTGCTGGAAGGATTTTGTTTTTGAGCACTATTGGAAGGAATATCTTGGGCTTTTTAAGTGATTACAAGTCAATATGAGTGTGATTTTTTTTATCCCTCTGATGTGGGATGCGACCTTTCTGTTCTTCCTAAAACATTTAGTTAGTGGAGTTATAAGAAGGTTGGCAACATCGATAGGAAACTTGAGGTAACTTAGGAGGTGATGAAGATGTTAACGTTAAAGGAGAGTTGTATGGGGCATTCTGATTCTGAGAAGGCTTAGCTTAACAGTCTATTATTTTATGAAGTGAAGCTCAAACGTAAAGATGAATTGGATTGAAGGGGTGATGGGAATTCCAAATTCTTTCATAATCAAGTGAATATTAGGAGATACAATATATTACTGAACATCTTGAGGGTGAGGAGGTTATAGGGGTGCTGAAAATGTTTGTCAAACATTTGCTAAGTGATATCCGAAGCTTTGGAGTGGGGTTATTGTTAATGCATATGATAAACCAGGGATTAGATTTAAAAGGTTTATATTTTCTAAAAGGCAATTTTGGTGAGATTTCCTATTTAAGAGAACTAGTTTTTTATTGGTGTTTATGGTTGCAGGTTGCTAATTGTTTTATTTTGCCGTGTTAAGTAGTTTTGATATGTATTAATTTAAAGTTTGTTTTATTTTAGTGGGAGATTAATAAGGCTAATTTATATCAGAATTTGTGGCATTCCTTTCGTATGTTAGTTAGAGTTAAGTTCTCAGTTAATTAAAATTTTCTTTGATTATTAGTGCAAATTCAACTAATTGCAAGAATGCTTTGTTGCTTGACAAGTAGCATGATAAAATCATCCGTGTAAGCGAAATGGTTCATTTTTTTCACAACTAAAGGTGTAATTATCCTTATAATTAAAATATATTGCAAAAGGTTTTTGACATGGTGTGCTGAAAATCTTTGGTTGTTATCATGGGGAAGATGATGTTTCCTTCTGACTTTATCAGGTAGATCAAACTTTGTATTTGTTCTCCAAATTTTTATTGTAATGAAAATGGGGTTAATTCCATGGAATTTAGTGGTCATATAGCCGTAAGGCAAGGTGATTTTTTGTCACTTTACTTTTTTATAATTGTTTGCCAACTGATTTATGGGGCGAAGTATTATGTGAGTTAGGGGAGGATCACGCCTTCTAGGTTGGTGGTGTAAGAATTTATTAGTTGTTATTTGCTCATGATCTTGTTTGTGATATTATTTTGGTAGATGCTACATGTGAAGGAGTATATGCTAAATTTGAATCTTGACGGAAAATACTAGAGGTGAAAAGTTTTAGGCTTAGTAGAGTAAAAGACATAATATATGGAATTTAAGTTTAATGATATTAAACATAATGATATAATTGTTAAGATGAGTGACGACGAGAGTTTTAAGTATTTAGGATCATTTTTGCAAAATGATGAGGATTGAGAGATGCCTTACACAGAATAAGCAGGATGATTAAAATGGAGGAGATCGTAGGTGTTCTTTGTGATCATAAAAGATTTAAAGAAAAGTTCAACAAAAATGACAGTTAGATATGCTATATTATATAGAGTTGAATGTTGGACTACGACTCACATAAGCAGAAGATGAGAGTTACAGAGATGAGGATGTTAAGGTGGATGTGTGGACATACAAGGATGGATTTGATAAAAATGAGAATATTAGAGAGAGTTGGGTTGCACCTATTGAGGGAAAACTTTGGGAGATACGTTTAAGATGGTACGGACATGTACGTAGACGAACAATAAATGTTCTAGTTAGGTGATGTGAAATTATGATAAATGTGCACACCAAATGAGGAAAAGAGAAAGGACAAAAAAAAACTTGGTTAGCAACAATAAAATAAGAGAAAATTTATTTAAATATGAATGATGATATATTAGGGGATAGCGCCCAATGACGTAGAAAGATCCATATAGCTGACCCCACCTAGTGGGATAAAACTTGGTTGTTGTTATTATTGTAGTATTTGCTCATGCTCTATTGATGATTTGAGGGCTGATAGGTTTTCTGTACAGTTTTTTTATCCTTCGAAGTATTTAGGTTACTATATTTATCTTTTGAGGGTACAAAATCTGATGGTGGATAAGATTGCTTCTAAGATTGTCCTGGTAGAGAAGTCCTAATTAATTCTGTAATGAGTTTAATTCTAGTTCATTTTCTGATCTCTGGTTGGATTTATGGATTACTGATTGATAGGTGTTTTACTGTGCAGTAATTTCTTTTGGGGTTCCAATGTATGCAATTCTAACATGAATATGATAAAGTGAAGGATTGTTATTAATTGTGATAATTTTATCTAGGTGAAGGTGTTGGGGGTAAGCATGATTTTGTCATCCTTGGGAATTAGGTTGCATTGG
>JBBPFQ011108979.1:0-10022 GCA_037974815.1 Kaempferia elegans | reverse complement strand
ATACATTAATATTAATGTTTTATTGTATTTTAATTTGTAGGTGAAAACTAGAAGTTGTCAAGCTGTGGAGGTAGCAGATTTCTAAGCGATAGGACGAAATTTCTCCGCAGCAAAGAATGGAAGAAAGGATTTTGTGTGAGTACCAGCTTGCTAGTTCTTCATGGGGGAAATTACTAGCACTGTGTGATCTGTTGGATATCAACAACAAGGCAAACAATTTGTGTATGTCAAAATCTCCAAAGTTTAGATATCAACTTCTTTTTTATGATAGTATTTGTTGTACACAATAACACAAATGTATGATCTGTTGGACACCTTGGATGAACTGAGATCAGTTGATGAAGTTGTCATGCCAGCATAAGTAAAACAATGTGTTGCTAAATGATTAACAATGAATAAACTTTCTCAATTTCTCATCTTTGTTAATTGTTAGTGATTCATACCTATCATATTAAAGTCTTTTTTATATGATTGTTATTCTTTTTTATATATATTTATTTAAATATATTAATTGAATTTGAAATTTTAATTTTTTTATACTCGCAAAAAAAAAAATCATTATAAGCTATATTCGCAGAAAAATTAAATTTAACAAAAGTGTGACTATAATCTATACCCACATAATATTAAAAATCATGTCGCTATAAACTATACCCACGGACGAAAATCGACTTTAATTTATAGTATATAGTGACCGAATTGTTTCCATGGGTAATTATCTGGTGATTATTTGTGACAATTTTTAGTTCCGTCACTATATGTAATACCAACGGTAAAAAAACTGTGGGTAAGGAATAGTAAAAATGATGGAAATGGATGTCCGTGGGTATAGGTTTTTGAGGTCTATACCCACACTTTTCATACTTTTACCAACGGTTTTTTACCGTGGGTATATGGCAATTTTCTTGTAGTGAACTTTTGATTCTGGTTGAACTACGGGACACACAATATATCAACTCGAAACTCATTCAAAGATTTAATTTTATATATTGTGTGTCCAATAGTTTAGTCTGAATCAAAAGTTATATTCTCTTAAAGTTAAACTTAAAGTTGTAGTAACTACGATTTCGTAGCTACGACAACGTGCATGTTAGATAAATTTTAAGAGACCATAATTTTTAATTCAGATTGAATCATAATATACATAATATATCAAATCAAAGATCTTTGAATGAGTTTTAATTGTTATTATGTGTTCTGTAGTTCAAAACCGCATGGAGCCATGACCGGAATTAGAGTTGGTTGTGTGTTCGGTGGATCGAGATTTGACGGAGATGATCAAGCCATGATTTCACGAGGAGGCCAAACAAGCAAAGTAATAAAATATTATTTTCTCTGAGGAGTTTGTGATTTAACGGAATATGCTAATATGTTTTGCAATTTTCTTAAACAATAAATTAAAAAAGAATAGGAAATTTTGAAAGACAAATTAATAAATTGCAAAAAAAAAATACAAATTCAACTTTTTAAACGACCATTTTCACTTTTGTGATTAGTAGAAGGAAATAATGGTAGAATAATTTAACTAAAATAGACCCTTAAACCATATTTATTTACATGGAAAAATTGATGTTTATAACTCACCCATTTGATTAGTAAGAAGAAAATAATGGAAGAATAATCCATTTGTGGCTCTCTATTTCTCTATTTAAGAAAAGTAATTGAAGTACGTTGTGGATCATGATTCATGTGCACTTATTGGCTTGGGAGTCAATCGAGAGAAATGATATATCCCTTATTAGTATGAATTCTTATAATTTAAAAGGCGTGAATGAAAGTAAATAATTATTATTATTTATCTGAAACGAAATTTAAAAAATTAATTTTACTGAAGTCCTCAATTTTACCATTTAAAAAAAATTTAATTTTTTTTACTTTAGTCAGTAAAATATATATTAGTAAAATGAGTATGAATAGGAGGATTAGTTTAGTTCTAGATTAGAAATTGGTCCAAAATCATAATCGAAACTAAGTACATCTGATTCTACCAAACTAAATGTATTAGTTTAGTTATCTAGCTATATCAACATCCATCGACAATTCCTTAGGCACTCAAACTCTCATATACGTGAGTTATTCAAAGGAATTTTCTTTAAATAAGTATGTGCCATCATGAATAGAAACGGTCGATGATCATGCGGCTCCAGACTTACTAGTTCTCCACAACGGTAAATGTAACCACCAAGCTGACACGTTTTACAACTCGAATATGTCCACTCTCGGGTAGCAATTGACCATCCCTCCCCATTGGTCCTCCACTAAGGTAAACAAATTAGGATAAAACTAAACCACTACTCCATTGATTCTCAGATACATTTTATGACAAATCCCTTGGCACTCTGAAAGGGTGTCGGCTCTACATCGAAGAACACAGGTTCATGCTACATCACACTCAATGTCATGATGTGCTTTCGAAAAATTTAGCTGTCTAGCTATAGTAACATCAATCGACAATTTCTTAGGCACTCAAATTAACTCTCATATACGTACGTGAGAGGAATTCAAAGAAATTTTCTTCAAATAATTGTCTCGTTATGAATAGAAACGCGAAGCCGTCGATGAGCGTGCAGCTCCAGACTCATAAGTCGCTCAGTTACTAGCACATCTTATGAAATCTTTTCTGATCCTTAATTTTTCACCTTCAGCACAGGAAGTTTACGTGCGAACAACAATGAGGATCATTCTTTTCTGTAAACCACGGTCGGATAGGCAGGATTCCACATGTTCTTCTTTACGTATGCCACGGTTTCTTCCTAGAGTTAAAATAGCAAAAATCAATGGAGATAAGTTCGTACGTAAGATATAACGAATGACAAAATTGAAGATTGATTCACACCGGTGTTAGCTTTTGAAGTTCACGAGAGTCCATTTCGCGATACCCTTCAGCCAGATCTTCTGCTACAGCTTCCCTGACTACAGCTGCTGCTACTTCCTTGGTTATGTCCCTTATGCTGCAATCTCATACATGAGCGAAGAGATGAATGCTTGGAGAGAATAATGGAGAAGAAAGTAAAACTAAAAAAGAAAGTGAGGAAGAAGATTTATAAAATGTTGAGCGTGGAAAGAAAATGACAGAGGATAGGACGTTCAGAAAATGGAAATGCTTCTTTTCAGAATTGGAATGAAATTTCCTTCCTCTAAATCATCTACCCTTTCTCCTCCTTCAACTCCCACTTCCTCTGAGAGTTCATCCTGCCTTCCCTTCCATGAACAGAGTCACCGCAAGCTCATGATGCCGGAGTAGCACTCGAAGGAACTACTTGCACCAAAGCAGCTTGCAAAGGAGCTGATCACAGCTCTGTCAGAGTAGCTTGATGTCGAGGGCAACAGGGAGGACTGGGAGCTTGTAAGGTCACCAATCTCCCTCTCTCATCCCAAGTAAGCAACTTTTTTATTTATCCTTTTCCCCTATCTACTTTCTATATTCTACCTTCTTTAGTGCCCATCTTCCCAACTTTTGATCTGCCCTAGTAAACAAGCCAAAGAGTTCAAAATACTAGTGGATACTTGGTACAAACCTGGATATGGAAGGATATATTATTCCGTTCAGAACTTCATCGTCTTTCATGTATCCAGCCAAACTGATCCATGTGTCAGGTAATGTTAAAAAAACAAAATCAATAGAAAGACTGAAATCTCAGGTTATGAAGACTACCGTTCAGCTGCAGCCTGAAGCATGCCATCTGAAATAACCCTTGCTCCAGACAAAAGAGTGCCGAGGCCAATCCTGTAAGATAATGTGTTGTGTTAGAAACAGATATATGTGGAACCGCCACATCAGCGGCCCCCTAGAGCCAGCCCCACGGATATGGAGGGAGGTAAATGCAGGTACACAGACGTTAGGCGCATGGTAGGTAGACCACAGGTCGTCAGTTCCTGGGAATCAACTCCTGGCCATTACGCCAGAGATGTCATGCGCCCACTGTCTGTGCTACGCCCTGGGGGCATTAGGGTTAGAAACAGATATATGATGTTATTTGTGTGTGTGTTTAAAAGAGAAAAAGTCTAGCTGCTGCATAAACAAAATTATAATCTCGTAGGATCTATAAAGCTGACCCCACCTAATGGGATAAGCTTGGTTATTGTTGTAAAGAGAAAAAGTCAAAACTCAACTGACCCAGGAAAAAGATACATATTGTTTCCTTGGTTACAGTGGCCGATCCCATTTCCTGCAGAAACAAACACGTCAAATCTTATGATCATGAGATGTCTAGCTGCTGCATAAACAAAATTATAATCTTGTTGAAGAATCTGTCAATCCCTGGCTACTTAAGCTATTAATCTATGATAAATAAGGGGTATATTTAAGTATAATGCGAACAATACAATCAATGAATGAAAACTTTATGAAATTATGACAATGGCATGATGATCGTTTGTTGAAAACCCTACAGTATCCTCTCGCCTCAACTGGCAAGACAGGATGAACTGGTCATGCTTATCAGAGAAGGTATACCAATTGACCCTTCATTGGTGATATGAGATCTAGGAAACAGGAGCTATCCTTGACTCAAACCATAAATTCATCTCCTATCCTGCTCATAAACTAGTGAATCAAAAATTACCAGTCACCAGAAACAGCAGTTCAGAGACAAAATCAAGCCTATGTTATATTTGTCCCTTTGTCTTTTTTGATTTCATTTACTTCTCCAGCTATTTACATATTATTTCTTATTAACCTTTCAATTCACACAATTCTGTGCACTTTGGCATGTAATCAGTACCATCAATCCTTCGAACCCTTTTCAATCGTACCAAGTTTTGCAATGTGGTAATTAATGGATCATCTTATAAACAGTGAAAGGAATAGAAATATCAACAAGAGTGTGCAAATGCCTCCTGGCATATTATCTACTATGCTGTAGCTGACCTTCGTGTTGTCTATACACTCAGCAATTGGATCATTTGTGCATAATGTTTGAAAGAATACTCCAAATGAAAGTCCAAAGCAGTAAAAAGAGAAAAGTTCTAGTTAACCGATCAAAATTTTCTTCACTTGTCTCAATGCAAGATTCCTTGAACACTTGAAGATTTGAATAACAAACTAAACAAAAACAGATTGCTTTGGTGGTGCTTTTAGATCTGGAGACTGAAAATGGCAGTCTTAAATGCGAGACTTTCTGAGAGGAAAACCAAAACCAGGCATCAATCAACCACCCTGGAAAAGATGACTTTAGAGCATATGTCCAATTCCCAGTCAGCTGTATAAACTGTTTCTCAAAGCACAATACAGAACTTAGTTCAGCTGTAACTCTAGAAGTGTGAAGCCCCATTTTGCATCTAAATGCACAACCTCAGCCCGAGCTGGATCTAATGCACACTTAAGTTTGAACTATGATTAGAATCAAATTGGTTAAAGCTTGAGCACTTAATTCATAACTTAAACATCAGTCAACATATTGCACTTAATTCATAACTGATACACCTAGGCAAAAAATATACGCACCAGGATCATTTGTCCAGTCAACTTCAACAGGACCATACATGAAGAGGAGTTTTAAGGGTATAGATTGGTTGCTTTCCTAACAACTCAAGTTTTTGAGACAATTGATTAGTTATCAACTTTCATAGGACCAACACATATATACATACATATAGATATAATATATGATTGTTTAGAAACTAAACCAAATTACAATCAAACCGAAATGAAATTTTTGGATTTGATATTGGTGCATAGCACAAATTGGCCATCAGTGAGAAATGATTTCCCTCTAAATATAACCAAAAAAGAAACCAATATCTTCCAACAAAATCAATCTGAAAGACATTGCAGGTCTAGAAATTTAGGTTCGAGTGTGCACCACAACAATCTGTAGCATTCATATTAAAAGAATAAGAAAGAAGCTGTTCCTATTTACTTTTTGTAGGCACGAGTAAAATAGAATGCATATCCACTATTCAAACTTTTTAGCAGTTGAGGTAATAAGCTTGTATCAATTGTATCCATATGCATATCTTTTCTCTTATAAAAAAATAATAATAATAAGTGCATAACCTAATGAAGTCACAGGAAGAACTTGTAAACAAGGCATACCAAGATTGACGTCAGGGAACGGGCTTCCACTAGCAAAAACAATATGATCACCGACTATTGAAAAGGCTTCTTGAGGAGTGCATTCAGCTATTAAATTAAACACAAGGAAGTCAGATATAAAGTGCTTGCATAAAGAATATACAATATGAACTATTCAAACCATTTTTTGTTGGATTGGACATAGCAAAGATTGCAGGTCTAGTGGAGGGTGACTCCTTTAAGGCTTCTAAAACCTGAGTACAATGTATTATTGTATATTAAAATGGGCTTGATATTGATAATCTGATACAGATTAGTACTAGTTGAATACTGAAAAATGTATCTGAGCAGAGAACACAAATTTATGCCCAATTATGCTATAAAAGAATAGAAAAGGCAACATAGATAAGCGCATAGATTTTCCTTCATTCCTCAGGTATCTTCTGAACCATCAAAATGTTGTTAATTACTTAATTAATTTAACCCTCGATCTCCTAAACTTACATAAATAGGAATACTAATCAAATCTCCACTTCTGCAAATATTCACTCTTTAAAACTTCTTTAATTTTCTAAAAGAAAAAAACCACCTTTCATTAGCAGATTTATCATCAACAAGAATCTTTTTGTCTACACTTTCATGTTACTCAATATAGAGTTTGTGTTCTAGTAGCTTGTGTTATTTTAAAGAGCGGACAGTGTCAAATGTTGATATCTTATTTAAGTTGTATAACATTACTACCAAATATGTGTTGTCCCATATATGATTTGCATCTTGAACTAGTTAATAGGGCAATGTGAATTAGGGAATCATAAAACTGTTGGTGCATATTACCGGTTGTTATATAATGACAAAACTTTATTCTTTTACCAAATCTTGTTGTGTTTGAAAACTAAATGAATTGTAGTACCATAAATTCATCAGGTTTTTATCCATATTGGAACCAGAAAATTATATATATACCTAAGGATCTTTGCTTTCAGAACAAAAAAACATCTTTATTATTATTGACAAATAGTTAATACTCTTTATTTGCTAAAAAAGGTAAACCAATTTCTCATCGAAAGAAGTAAAATTGAGTTATACAAGAAGTTAGACAGGGTTTCTTCATTGAGTTCTAGACAACACTGACGCAACTCAGGAGCAGCATATGTAACATAATAAAGGAAAAGAGGGTACATCTGGTTAAAAGCCATAGAAGAAGGTGAGTATCTTCTACTTCCGTTACTGTATTACATTCCTCTCGCCATCTTATTTTCTACTTTTTCATCTGTCACGTTCATCTATCATCTCCTTTCATTAATTACTAGAATGCCAATAGCATGGGAGTTCATCTGGATTTTTATGATCAAAATAAAAGCCAGATGAAGGTGACACATGATTGGTATTGGGCAGCATGGATGAAACAAGAAATTTTCATCTGTGGTAGCCTGTATCTGTTTGGTGCTAGCTTGGGAGAGCAATTAATGCCCATATCTGACAGTAGTTACTGAGAATTTAATCCTTGAATCTAATGTGAAATGGGAATGATTTCCATATAAAAAGCAATAAACTAAAAGTGCATAGAACAGCTTACAAACATCCACCTTAGCTTAAGATGCAAATGACAAGAAAGAAGTCCATGGAAGTTAATAGTCTAGATTAAAAAAATTTGTCATAGATATAATCAAAGAAACAACTAGCAAAAAGAGAAGCTCAGTTCCTATTTGCTATTTCAACAAAAAAAATTGTTGAGACTATGAATGGTCATATACTATGAAGAACAAGTGATATATGTGGTTATTCACTTGTACCACAGCATAATACTTCACGTTGCTAATAAAGAATATTGCATAGTTACTGCTACTTTTCCTCATCGTCAGGATTGAAAAGAGATTTTGTACTTCTTTTGCTAACCCATAAATTAAAAGATCAATTGAGTTGAACATTTATCTCTATTAATGTTCCTAACAAATGAGATCAAGCATTCCCTAAATTGCTAGAAAAAACATGAATCATACGCCACAATTCATTAATTACCAAGGTCCAAAAGCCAAGCATTCCGATACATTTTGACCGAGTATTCATCATCATGAGAGATGAGGAAATAAGGACAACATGTTACTCCAGCATTCTAATCATTCAACTGTAAAATGCTCATGCAATTACCTAGTTAAGTGCATTCTAATTGCACATAGTTTTCACATACTTTCATACTTTCTGAGGTGAAAAGTTAGGAACTTCAATAAATTATCACTGTAAATCCAATAAATCTCTACCTCTTTGGAGAAAAGACCACCAACAGCAGATAGTCCAAGTAGAACATCAGGCTTCACTTTCTTAACCTATTTTATGAACAAATGCGGATAACTGGAATTAGCTAAGATGTTGCAAATTTTAATAGGCAAGAATCCTTTAAATACAAAACATGCTGATTTTATCATGCAAACTCAGGTGTCACGAGATCCGGGTGATAAGGTGTTAAATCTACAATTTCTTGTGCTTGTGTGCATAAAAGTGTAATTTGTCTAGAAATCAAAATGATAGTTTTTTATAGTTTTCATACAAAATTGGACCATAAACAAAATGCACCTTTCTGGAAATGAGTCAAATCACATTTTGGAAAAAGCTCACATAGACAGCTTTAGTTGCCACTGCATCCCACATGTATATCAATAATTTGGGGTCTGATGCATGGACCACTACCTGCGTGACTTTGACACTCTCTACCACACTTTTGCCTACATGAAAATTCATTGGACTTGGAAGTGTAACATATCTTCTTAATTATGTTTATTTATGTAGGTCATTATGTAATATTGTAAATGTATTTTTTCTAAATTTTGAGAAGACCTTCTAAACATGAAAGATTCTTTTTCCCCCATATCCTTTTGCTCAACTGATGTTTTGCATCATTCCATTGACAAAGCTAGCCTAACAGACAGCCTGCTCAAAGTGCTAGCTTATTGACTAAAATAAGCTAGTTTAATGGATGAATTAGTGGCAAACTTGAGACTGCTTTGTGATCAATAGTGAAAATATCCACTACCGCTGCAGAAGAGGCATTCAAAGTATTATGATTAAATCCGATCTTGAAATGGCTCTTGATAGTGTAAATTAATCTTTTCTTGTCTGACTCCTTCAAGTGAGAGGTTTCCCTTAGTGATTATTATGTTAAACTAATTCCATTTGTATGATAACATTATTAAAATCCTGAAGTAGTTTTCTCCTTGTGTTGAAGTAGCTAAGACATGTTCAACATTCTTAACAGAAAATTTGTTATCAATTAGGTATGAAGTTACTGTGTGAAAAGTTCTTCTCAACATCGTAGAGGAGATCTAATCGTCATCCTCTCGTAGGAGAAATGGTCAACAAGACGCACCGGCCATTGTCAACTCTCTTAACATCGTAGCGGAGACGCGATCGTCTACCTCTCGTAGGAGAAATGGTCAACAGGGCATGCATACAATAATGCAAAAGTATGCAAGATGCTAATGGTCATGAGTCAACTACGGTCATCATCCATGCAACAACATGATAAACACAAGTACAATTCACTATATGGTCTGTCACCCACATATATCTATATATGAATCTATCCAACAGGTGTCTACTAAAAAACCTGTACGGTAGGGAGCAACACCCACAAAATACACTGGGCACGTGTGTACCTTCCAATAAGTATAATCGACATGATACCTCTGATACACACCCTAACTAGGTACACACATATAGGTCTATTCGACAGGAGACCTCAAGTCAGATATAACAACTAGTTGTGCACACTCAACACGCTATAAGCACGTAATACTTCTAATAGTACAGGTCGGATATGTGTACACATACGTATGATCAATCAGATACTTCCAATAAAAATCACCAACACACATGTGTACACACAACAAGATATATCCAGAACATAAATCATCAGTCACATGTATATAAATGCATGTAAAGATCCAACATATGTCATCGACAACATATATGGTAAGAAATAATACCTATTGTGCACATCAGACACGTGTTC
>JBBPFQ011108872.1:0-10022 GCA_037974815.1 Kaempferia elegans | reverse complement strand
TCAGTTTTAAGCATGTTCAGTTATTATGTTCAGTTACCATGTCAGCTTTATTTTCATGCTTTACCATGTTTCAGTTATCAGATTATGTGTATTTCCATGTTTTGGATTTATGTATATGATATTGCATATGATCGGTTTTGTGAATAGGAAAGGATCTTACTAAGCGTTTGCTTATAGATTCTATTTCCTTATGCTGCAGGAAAACTAGTATGAAGGAAGCGCAGGAGGCTACGAGTGAGTGTAGTGGTACTGTGGAGGCCAGAGGAAACCAAGGACTGCCATTATATGTTTTTAGTCTATGGAATTCTTTAGTTTTTCATAATCGCATTGCTTATGTTGACTTTCCTTTGAGTATGGATTTTGTTAAGTTGCCTTAGTTCATTTTTGTTATTCATAAATGGTCATTGAGCTCCAGGATAATAAATGCAATGGTTAGCACTGGTGTGTTTAGAGAATGCCAATTGTTAGGTTTAAATGCTTTAGTTGTTGGATATCATGCAAGTTGCTATTTTCATGCTTAGATGGTTATTCTCACCAATGTTATTATCCTGAATGCAAGTCATTATGTATTTTCATATGTTATTAGGTTTCCATGCTTGAGTTGTATTTGGATGTGCTATTGGATATGTTGCAAATTGAGTTTCCGTTTCTGAAATTTCAGGTTTCAGGCGTATCAGTCAACTGTGACAGAGAGCAATCGACTGCACTAGTCGACTGCTAGGTGATTCAGTCGACTGATCCCAAGCCCATAACCGAACAGAAAGTTTCTGTTCGCTGCCAGTCGACTGGTCAGTCGACTGGCACGCATGCCAGTCGACTTAGGCAGTCGACTGATACAGTGAATGTTGTTTCCTTTAGTTAGTTAATGTATGCTATGGCTTGGGTTCATGTTAGATGTATGAAAAGGGTTCACATGATTGTTTGAATGGTTTCCACATCGATTTAAAAGGAAAAAAAATTATTCCATGTACGTTCCTCGCTTCATGTATGATTTACGTTTTATACGCTTCCGCATTATTAGTTTACAAGTTCAGTTCAGTAAAGTAACGCCGTCCTTGAGGCAGCTAAGGGCGGGCGTTACAAAGCCAACCAGACAGACCCAATCCAAATTGATTATTCTGAACGCGTCCTTACTAGATCTCTCCTCCACTTACCTCCACTTACCTCCACTTATCCATCACAGACTTCTTTGATGTTAGGTCCCTTGAACCACCAGGGCTTCCTATCATATTTCAACCAATCTGGGCTTCAGCTAGTTGTCAACTCAACTGAACTTTCTTCTGCTAGATCTCAACCAATCTGGACTTCATGTTAGCTTGACTTCAGACTGATGTTTCAATCCTCTAGACCCATCATGTCTGTATCATGCACACTTGGTAGACAAATTAAATCATAAAAAATATAACTTTAAACATTTGTCATTTATCAAAACTAAAGTTCATTTATTAGTGTCAATTACACTAATAGTTGTAATGTCACCCATTGTAGGTGAGCACGGTGGGTGTGCAAACTAACAATGGTGTGTGTGTAGATTTGATATGTTGTGCGACTATGCACAATTTTCACTATAGTAGGTCTTTTTTTTTATTGTAGCAGTGACGGACGTTAAATCTGTATTGTAACAGTTATGGAACAGTCGCTGTTATAACATGGTTGTGATTTGTTCAATCATGTTGTAGTATCTACTAGTTTGCAGTTGTTACAACATTGACTTAACGTTATAGCAGCTACATACTCATAGCCGCTACAATGTGATTGAACAAATCATAATTATGTTGTTGCAACCACGGTTCCATAGCTGCTACAATACAGACTTAACGTTGTAACGCTATAGACTTGTAGCTGCTACAACATGATTGAACAAATCATGACCACGTTGTAGCAGCTACGTTTCTGAAACTACTACAACACAGAAGTAACGTTGTCGCAGCTACGGTTCCATAACTGTTACAACACGTTGTAGAAACTATAGACTTGTAGTTGCTACAATGTGATTGAATAAAATCATGACCACGTTGTAGCAGTGACGACTCTATAGTTGCTACAACACATACTTAATGTTGTAGTAGTTACGGAGTTGTAGTTGCTGTAACGTAATTAAACAAATCACAACTATGTTGTAGCAGTTTCAGTAGCTGCTACAATGTAGATTTAACATCTTTCACTGCTACAATAGAAAAATCATAAAAATAAATAAAATTACTATAGTAAAAATCATGCATAATCGCAGAGCGGGAGTCGCACAGCATATCAGCTCTGTTTCTCTATATATATTTAGTTGATACCCTATGCACGCTGGTAATACCCTGCACCCCAAGCATGGGTGCCTCTCATGCGCGAAGGAGTCTCTAACGATCGGAAGCGCGCAAAATTTCTTCAATATAGACCTAGCCAATGCTTCTGAAGAGATTTTGATGGTGAAGATGACTTAACTTGCGGCATCCATTCAGAATTTAACCTTTAATTTTTTTTAAAAAAATGTGATTGCTTGGTAATTTTCTGGTTTTTAGACATGCATGTATAAAATTGTAAGAATCACTACTTGATCAGCATTTTCAATTACCTTTAACTAAGTGTATACATATATTTTTTTTTAAATGGCAGTTTTTGCAAGGAAATACAATGAACAAATTAATAATAAACAGAAGAAGTTTCCTTTATTACAAAAATAAAGATAGAGATTTCTTAGAACTATTTTATCTGAATGAATGAAAAAGGGAGTGGGAGAGAGAATGACCCTTTTTTATTCTCCCTAAATTTTGAAGGAAAATTAGAAAGGGAGGTCGAAGAGAAAACACTGTATAAATTAAGAGCATGCAAAAGTTTTCATCTTGTGAACAACCCTAACTTTATCCAAGCAATCACTGCACATCTCACAAGTGAATAGCAAAAGTAAAGACACAATCTAATCTCTTGAAGCAGTTTAAATCGGTAGAAACAAAAGATACAATATACTAGAGTAGTCAACATTTAAGTAAACTAAAAATCCTCCATGCCCCAAAAGAAAGGAAAATATTTTGTTTTACCATCTACAACCACAACTTTCTTCTTTCAAATCATTTGATGAACATGTCTACAAAATAAGTAATAAAATTTCCATTTAAGCAAAAAAGATAATCAGATTAGCATAAAATAGTTTGATCCGAGGAGTTTTATCAACACTCACATGATCATGGTTGATCCACTATTCATATCAGTAATGCAAGAACACAAACTTCATTCAAGTGAAAACCAAAAGATACCAAGTGCCAGGCTTAACAACTGCAAAGGGATAAATTCTCAATTCTGTACAACAAAACCAGTGAACCCTTTTTCCAGTGAAAAGAAGACAGCAGTTGCACGACTCGATGGAGCTTTGATTTCATATCACATGCCCTAAGAATTCACATTTTCCCTCTGATCTTTGTCACGGTCTCAGTCCCCATTGATGCAGATCCTCTTTCGTTTACGAGAACCTCAGACAGAAATCAGAAGCATTTCTGCAATCGAGAGCAATTTGTAGCTAGCTACATTCTTTGATGGTATGAAGCTGTCACTAATTGCATGGGCGAACAAACTGTGCTCCTAAGAGACAACTTGGATCCTGGAATGAGGTTGGACAAAAAGTGCTCGATGGTCATCTATCAATCAGGCTCATTTCTCTCTTGAGAGCCTACTCTTGCAGCGAGTGGTACATTTTCACCAGCTGAAGCACGTTGCAAGTGAGACTGCATCACATGCTGTTTTTGCATGTCTTTGAACCTTTCTACAAGTTCTTGGAAGGTTGGTCGTGATTTCGGTTCACTGTGCCGAGGAAAAAGGTTAACAAAAGTAGAGAAAAAATGGGTTAATAGTTATCAGGTGAAGAAATAACCTATGCCAACAACTTTTGATGATGGAAAGCCATTGTGGGTCCAAATCTCCTGGCAAATCCAACCTCTGATTCATAAATCCTACAGCTGCAATAACCTGGATAAAATGAACATTTTTAAAATTGTGAAAACAGGAACCCAATCGAAGTAAATTTAATAGGCGAGTAGAAACAATGGCAGCGAAAGCCAATCAAGTTCATTTTTCTTGTTTAATATCAGCCAGACATGTATGTTTAGATGATAGCAACTGTTGTGACTTATCAGGTAGACTCACAATCGACCAAAAAAAAAATTGGCAAACCAATATACTCGAATTTTTCATCTTGCCAACTAAGATATCTTCACATGTTGCTCATAAATAACTTTTATTATTTGTGTCGAGCATCACCAAATGGAAAACATTATTTTACATTCTTCAATGAAGTGGTAATTACCTGCACTGAATTGAGATTTTCCCAAGGGATTTTCTCAGTGACAAGTTCCCATAGTATCACCCCGAAGCTATAAACATCTGACCTATTATCACACAAACCATAGGAAGGTGACACTTTTATCGATTCGTGCAGCAATAAAATGTAAATGAAAACTATCTCCTAAACTGTCATAAGTTATCATACTTTTCGTCTGAAGGTTCATTTCGAAGAACTTCAGGAGCCATCCATTGTGGCTGAAACGAGAAAGGCAAACATCAGAATCAGATTTCAGAAGCCATCAAAAACCATAAGGTCATCAAAGGAGCATCTAAAATTACCGTTCCTTTCCCAGTTTTGGTTGTCAAATAAGTTTCATGCTTTAAACGTGAAAGACCAAAATCACCAACCTGTTTGCCATCAAAGCTGACAAAGGTTAATGTCTATAATATATTTTTTTTCATATGCATACCTACTTCCCACCTTCACAGTCCAATTCTTGTCGACCAACAAATTTGATGACTTCAAATCGCGATGGATGATAGGAGGGTTGGAATGGTGAAGATAATTCATTCCCCTTGCCTATCAAAAGATAAAAAATAACAAAAGTATTTTTAAAAAACACTGATCTGAATCTGAGGCACTTGCAACATCAAAAAAAATCTACAAAAATAGAAACAAAAAACATGTGATGGTAATTTTGAGTTACAAGTTCAATTAATCTCTTTGACCCTACATCGTCTTTCAAAGTGAAGTGGGATTTCAGTAATTAACTGTCTGTCTACTTCAGTATCCACCTGGAAGTCCAGAAAGTCTTACAATTCAATATCCTAGTTTTCTTCTCTTGTAGTATCTGAGATACCCAATTCAAATGTTGCCTAATAAAGATCCTTTGTTAATTTTGATCTCACTCTAAGTCATATGGATTCTTATGAACCATTGGTTACTGGATCAGGCACAGTGCTTGTATAGTACATTTCTTTCTTAAATTCATTTTGTGGACGATCAACATCCTGTGTACAGTAAAAAGCACCACGGTGCTGCATATTATACAATTTCATGAAATATTTAGACAAATTAAAAAAAGGAACATGAACTAAACATGCACATTTTAGTTTGAGCCTTTGAGGAACTATTCTTACAATATCTAGAGCCATGTGATTGCGTCGTCTCCAGTCCATCCTTGCATTGTTTCTTTGCAGCAGACGGAATAAACTCCCACTGCA
This sequence comes from Kaempferia elegans, assembly GCA_037974815.1. Taxonomy (NCBI): domain Eukaryota; kingdom Viridiplantae; phylum Streptophyta; class Magnoliopsida; order Zingiberales; family Zingiberaceae; genus Kaempferia; species Kaempferia elegans. The sequence goes on along the minus strand of JBBPFQ011108872.1, from coordinate 4,535 downwards.
TTTCAGGTAGGACAAAAATGGATAAATAGTTATACATTACAAGTTAATCTGTTATGTCAATAGCTTTCTCCAATCTAAAGAAAACAGATATCTCAAAAGAAAATGGATTATCCATTTATACATAACAAATTTAAAATTGGAAAACTGCAAGGATGGCTCTTTATAATTTGAACTTCCAGCAAAAAAAAAAAAAGGCAGCCGAGTGCACGAAGCTCCCGCCATGCGGGGTTTCAAGGAAGGATTCATTGCACACAACTTTATCCTGCTTTTTTGGAAGAGACTGTTTCTAAAATTCGAACCCATGACCTCAATGTCACAATGCAACAATTTTACCATTGGACCAAGGCTCCGCTTCATAATTTGAACTTCCAGCATTTTTTAAAAAAAGTGGTTCATGCAGATTCATATGCAGCCACGTGTGTTCAAAGGTAAACTGCATTGTACACATTATATTCCCTGTTCAAAGTCATTAGATTGCTTATACAATCCCCTCAGCGATTCACTTTCTGTATTTACCCTCCATAATAAACTCCAGCACCCAAATCAAACTAATTATATCATTTTTGGACAAATTTTATAGTCATAGGCACCTATACTCAACTTTATAACAATTAAGTTCATTGTGCGGTAAATATAAATTATATTTTTATGTGTTACTGTTAATGTTCAAAATTACCAATATTTATTCAACAGTATGTTCCGTGAATGTAGAAAAGGAAAATCTAAAGATAAAGTCATATAAGATCCTGATGGACAACACTGAATAGTTGGGGGTTGCGACATACATAGAATTCTATTGACCATGTCTTATGCATGCTTGCATATGTACAATTTTGCCCCAGGGCAAAGCCGAGCGGCCCGAGCCGGTCACCACATGGTAGATTTGTAAAATTGAGCAAGGATCAATTTCTAATGAAGTTGGCAGAAATACCCTCCCATGTGGTGACTTGTTTTCGATTTCCTGATTTACTCATCCCAATGGTGTGGGGGCCGACAGGATGACAGATTTCACCTTTTGCAGAATTTCATATGTACAATTTTAAAATAGCAATGAGAGTTTGCTCATCGTTCTAAAAGAAATTTAACCAAGTATAAATAGCTTAGTGGTAGGGGTGAGCAAATCAGATCCATCCAGGACTATGGTCTAATCGGACCTGAAAGTTTATGATTCACCACATAGAGGTGAATTTTTAATAAAACACTAAGTACGCAGCATAATGTTTTTTAAGACCCTAAACAAATCTATCGCACCACCTCCCACCACTCTTCAACTTTCTCTCCTCCTTTCTCTTTCTCTAATCCTTTCTGGTTCTCCCTCCCTCCCTCTTTCTCTCTTCTTTTTCCCTCTACTCTTATTCCTCTTCTTTCTTCATATTTCTGCGCTCTCTCTCTTACTTTACCATCTCTTCTCTTTCCCAAATCCATGCAAAGTGCAAACTCTCTCCTGTCTATTTCTCTTTCCCCTCTTAGTTCCTTGCTGTCCTCTCTTCTCCTGTCCCTCATTCTCCATATCCATTTCTTCCTCTGCTCTACCTTCCTTTTCCCCCTAGCATCCTCCATGCCCCTTCCTATTCTCTTCCACCTCAATGTCCTTCTCCAGAGTTCACAATAACCAAAACCTCACTCCAAGCTTGTCTCCATGAATTGGTACCTGGTTCAGATTTTAAAATCTTGATCCAAATCCTGAAACTGAGCCATACAATAGCCAAAGCCAAAATCAATTTGGATTAGCTAGAAATACAAAGTGATATTCAACACCACCTACCGCAATACCACGAGAACTGCAGCATAACACAGTGAAACTTTAGTTGTTATCTATGCAAACATACAATTATTTCAAATATCAGGGTAAGAAGAATAACAGACGTCACGAATGCCAAAGGAGACTTGTCCCATTGCCATTCCTATGTTGTAGAATTGTTCTGTGCTGACCTGTATCAGTGTTGACAAAGACCGGTACCACTAAGCGGGGTCATCCCTAGTCAAGGAAACTGACTTCAATACTGGTGTTTTAAATCTTGGAGACAGATATGGTGATGCCAAGTGATTCTAGTCCTAGAAGATTGCCTGATTCTAGATAAGCAGCACCTTCTTAACAACCAACTTATGTTGAGAGAAATAAAAATCTATGAAAATAATGCCAATACTGATGTAGAAATATAAAAACCAACCGAGGAAGAAATTCTGTCACAATGCAAAGACGTTGAGAACAGGTTACTGCACCCATGAAAAGTAGTATATTTGGATGCCGCAGCCTCTTCATCAGTGACACCTTGTAAGGAAAACCAATGTTAAGGTTATAAGAATGTGTAATATTCAGTAACAAATTCAGTAAAAACTTTGCCATGTTAACCAAGTAAATTTTATTTGAATAATGAAAAATAATTGCCATTTTAATATCTTCAGGCAACTTCAACAGCAGAGCTAGTCAATCTTCTCATTAGTATCAGACATTTTGTCAATTTTACACTTATGGAATGAAAATATAGCATGCAGGATGAAAGGAAAAGAAAATGTAATTGCATATGCCAAGAGCAGGCAAATCAACAATTTTTGATCCAATGTCTCTCCCATCTACGGCAATGGATGATGCATAAGGCCTTCACTCCACTTGGTTTATCTCTTCCTCATCGAAAAATAAACAATTTTAAATAATCTCACGAAGAAACAACAAAAGCATGTTGCAGTATATGCAACTGATGCGCAAGTCGACAAATGTTGACCCATAGCATCTTCATTTTACCTCAATGGATTGCACATGGTAAATTCACAGGGATAAAGAATCTTTGTTAATGGATCACTGTTTATCAACCCTTGGGCATTGACAGTTGACCACCAATAAAGGAACACGGCTATCTATTTTCTGTAGCACATGCCCCTATGAAAGTATTACACATGCTGGTGCAGTGCATTTTAACCCAAACTATGTAACTTTATAAAGAACTAAACATAACAAAGTTGGCTACTCATGACATACAAGAATCTGGTTTAGAAAAAACTCAACAGACAAAAGAATAGTAAGGAAAACAATTAAAATCATTATTTATATCATTCCACATATCAATTTTGATAAGCATTTCGTAGATAGTAAGAGCAAACAATAAATTTCCATTTTAACTTAACAGGAATATAGCTTGCTTCTCAGTATACCACATAAGAGCAAGTACCAGAATATTGTTTTACAAGATACATGCAAAGAGCTAATATTTCTCATTACCTCTTGCCTAAAGGAAAGTATCACGTCATCCGTGTATTCCTGCTTTGAAAATACTTTAACTGCCACATCCTGGAACCAACAAAACAATATTTAACTCATCATTTAGTAAAAGAGAAGATGAAAGGTCAATACTAGGGGTTTGACAGTACAACAATTATCATATCCCCGCCTGAATGAGAAATTCTCTCATAAACTTTTTAAATCTAAACTACTAGCCAAAATGCTTCAATTAAGTTGACAATAGTACTCATAGTGGCCTCATCCCTTGATTAGCCAAACACTTGCATGGTGAGACTAAAATAAGGTGTGACATTGTCCCTCACTCTAGGCTTGACATCTTTGTCAAGACTCAAAGTTCTCATCCAATGACATGTAAGGGCCAAAGATGGCCCAACCTTTCCAGATACCCCTTTCCAATTGAATCACCCAACCAAACATAAGCATTCTGTCATAGTAATTGTCAAAATTGTCTCATTACTATGATAAGCTTAAGCCACTAGCCTAAGTGCACGTGGTAGACTCATTTTGGCCTTATAGGTATCCCAAATTAGCACACAACCTTGATGTGGGATTAAACTTGTCCCAGTAATTTATAAGAAAAACGACTATCTGCGCATACAATAACATTTTGGTCCCTCTAATAATCACGTAATATAATTATGAAAATGTTAGCAATACTAGGAGTGCATCATTTTTTAACCCTTCCTAAAATTGGTGAAAAAACTAGCAATTTGCATATTCATTTTTGGCATAGAGTAAACAAGCACAAGAGAAACTTACCGAGCCATACCATTAAGCATGATACACAGACGGACCCCAGCCAGGCCGCCACCGGTGGAGCAGCTCGGCCCCCGACTCTCCCGCTGCAGCCTCGAGGAGTTCCCAAAGGAACTGGATCCCCTCGCCCAGCCCGCCGCGGAACCCTCGATGCTGATTCTGCTATTCCTCCTCCGCGGAGGCGGCACCGTCTGCTGCGGCGAGACCGAGTGGGACCGGACGCGGTCTGATCGGCGCGCCCCGCCTTCCGCGAGTGCCAACTTGGACATCTCCTGCTTCAGATGGGCGTGGCCGACCTCCAGCTCCAGGATCTTCTTCATCAGCTCCTCCTCGGGGATCTCCAAGCAAGGGTCTTGACGAAATCTATGGCGGACAGTGGAGAAGAATCGGCGGCGACGATGAGGGTTAGGGCTCGCGGCGAAGACGCCGAAGAGAGCGTCGCGCGTGGAAAACCTGAAGCGGCGTACAGGTTAGGGAAAAGGAATTAGTATGGGTTAGGAAATTATAATAGGGTATTGTGTGTGTGTGTATATATATATAT
>JBBPFQ011108762.1:0-10023 GCA_037974815.1 Kaempferia elegans | reverse complement strand
ATCTTCCATCAGCCTTGCGTCCCTCGGATGTCTCCCCATCCTTCGCGCCTTGCCTTCTAGATGCTTCCATCGGCCTCGGTCATGTTGTCGGATCTTCCACTGCCAGAACACTCTCCTGAACTTTATACAATTGGACTTATGCTGCCAAGAATATACACTTGGATTTACACAACTAATACCCAATGCCAAGCCTATGATTGGACTTACACTGTCAAGACTACACACTTGGACTTATGCAGCCAATACCCTACTTGGGCTTCCTCCTTTGCTAAGCTCCCCCTTGGACTTTACCTGTTGTACCTATCTTCTGCATACTCACAATTCTCATCAGATACAGCAATAAACCTAACTTAAAACTTTTGCCCAAACATCAAAACCTAGGGCGTCACGATTGCTCCAACAAAACCATGAGGGCTTAGGTCCAAAGTGGACAATATCATTCCATTGTGGACATATCTAAATTTTTTTTGGACCCAACAGTTTGATCATATAAATTCCACCACTAGTTATTTTTCCATACAACTTACATTTCAACTTATCCAAATATTTAGGATCCACAAGTTAGTAAATTTCCATCCAATATTATTTGAAATATGTTTCAAAGGAGTATCAATCTCTGACATTGAATTACATACTTTAGAAGATATAATACCTGTCATTTTACTACCTAAGTTAAACATTATCAATATCAATTAAAAAAAATTATTTGAGTCAAGAAATGGATATCAAGCATTCAAAAAATCAATTATCAATTCAAGCCAAGCAATAACATACAAATATATAATTGAATTTTATTAACCAACTTAAGTCCAAAGATGTTGTTACCAACCTGGCAAAAGAAAAAGCTACCGAGAAGAAAAGAAGGAGGGCGCCGAAGGCTGAAAATGAGAGAACAAGGTGTTGCACTCCGTCTGAGCAGTTTGGGATACTTTCCCTTCATCATTGGTAGCCTTGGCTATCTACGATGAGCTCCGACGGCTGTTGTCAAGAAACATGGCAGGGTGCTGGTGGTTGTTAGCTGGGATAAAGGTAGCAGTTAGGGCCTAAGGCAACAACTAGAGCCTAGGGTAGTAGCTAAGGCTGATGTTGTGGCTGACTAGCTGTTGGAGAAGAAAATGATGTTGGAGAAGAAAATGACAGCAAAGATGCTGTTCATTGATGAAGAAAAAGAAGGGGAGGGAGAAAAGGAAGAGGCGGTGACTACTCGAAGAGGAAGAGGCAGCTGTTGCTCGAAGAGGAAAAATTGTTTTAAGTTTTAAACGATTTAAAAATTAAAATATAAATATGTTTCATCGCCGCTAATCATTTGATAGGAACTCATCAATCGATTCATAAAGTTCAATCAATTAATCAATCGATTCGGCAACCTTTTCTCGTGAAACTACTTCAGTCTCAATTGATCAACCAATCAATTCAGTAGACTTTTATTTCTCGCGATACTCATGCCAATCGATTAGCAAATCTATTACAAGTGTTGAATCAATCTACCGATTGATTCGACAGACTTCTGTTTTTCACAAAACTCATACCAATCAATTGGAAGTGTTTTTATCTATTCAAAAGGCTTTTGTTTTTTTTAAAAAAAAAAAAAATCAAACGCCCCGTGCCCAAGCTGCGCCTAACAACCTAGGCGGCCAATTAATGTGAGTCAGCCTACCTACTTCGTCGCCTTTTCTAAAGGTTGGGCGGTGAGCAGCCACCCGCCGCTTAGGAGGTGGGCAGCCACTCACCATCTAGGCGACGACATAGGCGATGCCTTTTAGAACACTGGATAAAAGTGCATGTTTAAATTTTCACTATTATTTTTAAACAATAAACCTCAAATCTCCTATCTACAATAATTCAAGGTTTTTTTTATTGAAATCTTCTGAGAAGGTAGTTGGTATATATTTGGCAATGGGAATGATAGTGGATTTTGATTGAGGGAGAAATGAGTTTAGTGATAATCTAGGAGTGTATGCTATGAAATTAGGGATATAAAATCCATATTTTAATTTCGATTCTTCAGGAATGAGAATAAAATAAATTTTATTCATATTTCAGCCTCCTAAATCCACCTACCAAACACACAGACTATTTTTTAATTTTACAAATCTCTCATCAACCCTTGCATTGGAGATGGGCCGATATATATAGATTTGAATAATTTAATCCGCTTCAAATTATATTACAAATGCGCTCACTTGATTATGTTAATTTCAAATCGAGCTTTTGCAAATTTCCAAATCGAGCATTTGCAATTTTGGATGGCTTTTATAATCTAATTACGCGCATTTGCAAATTTCCAACTGGTTAGGGCCGTTTATGTAATTTTCAAATCGAGCCGTTTTTTTGCAAATAATGGAAAATAATTAATTCGAATGACAAATTAATCCAAAAGATTCCACTTCTAAAATTAATTCATAAACCAGTCAGGGTGCATATGTATAATGTATACTTAACCTCTACTCCATTAATTCATCAAGAACATTTTCTTCTATATCTTTCAATTTCTTCTACAAATCCTGCAGCTCTCGTCGATCGAAGCAGAGATAACAGTGAGTTTTTTCTTCTTCCCTAAACTCTAGCTTGTATTCATCCTTTTAAAACTTTCTAGTCAGCAAATACAAAATCACTTATTTTGGGGGCAAATGAACAAAGTAGTAAATGGAGAATCTGCACGCGTAATCAATGCAGAGTTCATGGCGATTCACGAGACTGTCAGCAGCATCCATGAAAGAAACCATATAACACAGATTTTTTTTAATAAATAAATAAATAGAGGGAGTTGAGTCGATAATATGGGAAGATCGTAGTTATCGATATATATACATGGATTTGGGGTACGTGGGGATTTGAAGATGTTTGAGCTTTTTGAATTCTCGAGGTTGGTTTCCACTGCTCCTTGTTCTTCGTGCATTGATCCTGTCTTACTTTCCATGCTTTCGGTTTCGGCTACGTCACGTAGCGTGAATGTAGAGATCGCAAGGGACAAATTTGATCCCTCCTCTTCTTCTTGTCTTATTAATCGGAAGAAAAAGTCCAACCTCATCAACATATTGAAGAAGATTGTTTCGTATCCTCTTTCTTCGATCTCGGATACTTGTGGAAATACGAGCTGTTTGTTTTCTCACTCGCCATGGATTGTCTCTTCCAATTAAGAAAGCAGATAAAAAAACAAAAAAAAAAAAAAACATTTACTGCTTCTGTTATCGTTTAAATATCTACACCGTTAATTCTGCTTGCTATTAATTGTTGATTCCTCCTGCTTCACGTTGTGCAATTCACTCTGTTTTCGTGTAGGAAACATTGATCAGTAATTTGGTTTCCGGCCGAGGGGACATGGGACGGGCGGCGCGGTGGCTGTCGAATCTCGTAGGGGGCAGCAAAGTGAAGAAGAAAGAGCAGGATTACTGCTCCATTTACGGCGGCGAGGAGCCGGCGGAGAAGAAAAGGTGGAGCTTTTGGAAGCCTCGTGACTCCGGCGCCACTGAGGTGCCGCTGGGAGGTAACCCGGCCACCGCCGCTTCGATCGAGGCGGCCTGGTTCAAGTCGTTCCACTCAGTCAGCGAAAGGAAGCAGAGCAAGCAATCCATTTCCGTCGCAGAAGCTGCCACCGCCGTGGCTACGGAAGCAGCGGCGGTGGCAGTGCAGGCGGCCGCCGTGGCGATGCGTCTCTCCGTCCGGCAGAGAGGAAGCGGCGTGGAGCGGTGGGCGGCGGTGAAAATCCAATCGGCGTTCAGAGGCTACTTGGTAAGGAGAATGAATTTGATCTGCCTGCTTCTGTTGACTAATCGTATCAAATTAAGACTGTTAATCCTAAAAGAATATGTTATTCTCATTCATCCCGTGACTCCCATTTATTGAGCTCATTCATGAAATCTGTTATATTTGTTACGATAAGTTTATCGAATTTGATCTGTTCCGCGTTCTATATCCATAAATGCTCTGCATTAATTGGTAGGAAAATCAGTTGTAGTTCCATGTTCTCTCTGATTGAGCTCACATTTGGTTTGCATTCATCACCAATTTAGGCAAGGAAAGCACGCCGTGCATTGAAATCGTTGGTGAAACTGCAAGCTCTCATCAGAGGCTATCTCGTCCGTAAGCAAGCAGCTTCAGCTCTTCACAGAATGCAATCTCTCCTCCGAGCTCAGGCCACCGTGCGAGCTCACAGAGCTCGCAACCTTCTCTTTAAAGACGAAACCTTTCGACTAAATGAAGTCCGTCCCCGGAGATCCTTTGTACGTTTTAGCACCATTAATTAAGTTCATTCAAAGTTATTATTGTATCTCTGCTTAGACTGGTCTGGTCTCCTAATTTTCTGATGAGTACAGGAAAGGTACTCCGATACCAAAAGCGAGCAGTTGCATGCAATCCAAAGCCAGATCAGGTATTTTGAGAGATCAAGCCCCAAGATCATAGAGATCGACACGTGTCGGCCAAAGACTCGAGCTCCTTCCTCGCCCGTTCCTACACCAATCTCTTTTCCAGACCGTCGCCACTTCCCGGAGAACAACGACGATTGGTGGATAGCCGGCGGCGTGAAGTGCAGGGCGCTGGCGACGTCTAGGTGCGTTAGGGGCTCATCCCGGAGTGGGGCTGCAACGCCGGCGAGGAGCCTGAGCGGAGCCTGCTCGCCCAATTACATGGCCGACACGCACTCCTTCAAGGCCAAATCGAGGTCGTCGTCGTCTTCTCAGACCAAAGATGCAAGGCGGCGGCGGCAGCCACTCGATGAGTTAAATGGAGGAAGATTGCAGTTTCTAGATGAGGATGCTTTGAACTCCAATAGAGCATCAGGGAAGGAAGTTTACTTGCGGAGAGTGTGGTAATTAATTAACGCAGTGCATGGAGTCATGTTAAAACAAGAGATTTCTTCTTCTCGTTGTTAACTTTCCTCCTTCCGTTATGTTCTGTGTGAAAGAGCTTGCAATCATGTTTCGAATGATATTCTGTAAAATCTTAACGTTTTCCCTCTCTTTGGTGATTGATATCAGTGTGCATGCCTCTTGCTTTAACCATTACAAGGTCAACCCAATTCAATTGTCGTCCTATCTCTAATTGATCATGGCCAACTCTAATTACAACTTAATTTCCTAAGTCTGTCAATTAGCACCGATCTTTTTACATTGACAGATACAGATCACGAGGCCCTATAATTATAAAAGCAAGTTTCAATCAATTTGATCACAGGGACACCCTGAAGACCGATGTCAGAAATGCAGATTGATGTTGATGCTTGGACAACTCCTCTAGTTTTTGCATTATTTTCAGTAATCATGCCTCTCTTCTTTACACACTTTTCTAAGCGGTTCGTCATGTCAATTGCTCATCTTCCCAAATCCAAAAGAGCTGTGTTTTTGCAGCACTGACAGTTTTCATATCTTTGGACCAACAAAAGTGTTGCAAAACTCAAGTCTCAGTTGCATTCATACATATATGCACATTTTATTTTCTTAATTTTCTGTATCTCTAATTCGCACCTGTTTCACAAGATCAAAATCAAGTCGCAGTGAGGGGCATACATGTTTTTACTGGAACACCGTATATACCTAGTGGCACAAGAGTATAAACATTTTTAATGTCTTTCTCAAAGCTTTTACAATCTTCTGCAGGGATTCTTAATTTCCACCACGTTTTCAGATCGTTAGCTTAAATGACCAATTCACTAAATTAAATGTCCATGCGAGTTCTCAAGGCATCCCTACTGATGGAAACTCTGAGAGCTCCCTCGATGCTACATCCAAATTAAAAAATAAAAAAAAACTTTCAACAAATTCTGTACGAGTCCCACACATATCTCACTTAACAATCCCATATATCATATTTATATTACCTCTTTCGTTTTCGCACGATGGGAGCTCTTTATGGATGCTCTCGTATTCAAACACTTGGTTCTCATGAGCCATTATCAATTCTTGGTTCTCGAGCTCCTCCTGCCGTCTCATGAGCAAATTAAACACTTGGATCGAGCAGACAGTTTTGCATGCATCTCGCGTGACTTGTTCAGATCTAAAAATGCGTACAACCATTATTGCCTCGTGTCGCTGAATGGGAGGCAGATGATAAAAAACATCATGTATGATTAAAAATTATTTTCTATCTTATTTAAAATACCTCAAAACATTTTGAAATATGACGTGACTAAAAGATATTGGGTTTTTTATTGTCTGTCGCGAGTGTTTCTTGATTATTTTACTGGTCGATGGAAAACTTCCGTAGGACCGGATCAGCCACCTTATAATCAATAAGAATAACTAGGTTATTTTTTAAAAAATATATATAATGTGCCACTTCAGAAAATATCAAAATACCTAAATAAAATCAATATGATTATACTTATCCACAGATAAAAACATGGCGGTGCTAACCTAATACTCCAGTTGCAGATCGTAGCTAATGTTGACATTGTCAAATGCCTCTGCATTGCCTACTTAATTGTGTAGGCATCTCAATTGTGTGTTGGACTAGATCTACAAATGCAACCAGATTAAAAACAAAACAAAAAAACAAAAACACTTATTCAAATGATTCAAGTGCACTATATATGATTGCTAGAAGGTGGCTAGTACTTAACTAATTAACTCTACCAAAAAGAGCACAAACGAGCATACTCTCCGAGATATTTATTTCAACCCCAATCATCCAATTCAGAAATTTTAAAATAAAAATTAGTTTGGTGAAAAGGTCGTTGTCAATGTTTAATTAATTCAGTTTTCCATGCTATAATGCTCCCCATGGCACAACGAAAACTAAGCCAATTGACCTAAGCTAAAATACTCATCAATGATGCTACAAAAATATGTACCTCAAATACAAGGAGATTGTACTGGATTAATACAGAAAAAAATTTCCTTGCTACTATTCAGAAAATTGCAAATTGTCACATATAAGAATGTTCTGAAAATTTATACACATTAGAAGGACAAGTTATGGTGGCAATCAAAGCATGCATGAGATTGACAAAGGCAAAGCATTACGCCATAGATACTGATGCGGTGGATAAAGTAGGGTCTCTGGAGTCGGATTAAAGAGGGGAGCTAGCCGAGGTGGTTGTCCAAGTCAAGGAGCACATACCAACATAGTCTGACAGGTGTTGTACAATTCGCAAGTACACAGTTGTCATTGAGTAATAAAAATATCCATCCCACAAGAACTGATGTACACTAGTGAACTTACATTGTTACCTAGCTAGACGATTGAAATAATATTTGGAGTTTTACAAACTAAGGTTGAAGAAATAAAAGAGAGAGATATGGGGAAACTGGGTCAAGGTGGATGCTCTAGGGGTACGGTTTCGTTGTAAGGTAGATCAACGTGCAATGGATTGCTCATCTCCCACCCTCTATCCTTATGCAATGTAGAATGTCTAATTAACTAAAATCTTGATACTCCCCGCAACGGTCGCATCGGCGTGTTGCTCCTTTTGACTACCCAATGTCCCTTAGGTGGTATTGGTAACCTAGGACGTCCGGTTTAGTGGACTACCGTGTCACAGTTTCCTCCAATTCATACGATCCTAAGTTACTCAATACACCTATTAACATGCAGTAAAGAACAACCCTATTACGCCTAATTAAAGTCATCCATGTATAAGAATCATCTCCTTTTCGAGGTGACGCCTTTGAATTCGCTCGATTTATTGGAGTTCCCTGTCACGGGCTCTCCCAATTCATACAATCTAGGGCGCCCCCACTATGAGGTGAGACATCTATACATATATTCAACTAAACATAGAATTTAAACACAAGCACATCACACACACACATTTAATTATCAAACGGATAAAAAGCACAAACATGTCATTAGAGAGGAAATTGGGAAAATTCATAGAGTTTACATCAATCCACCATTACAACTACTCCTTTAATTTTAGAACATGTGAATCTACTCCATAGAAAGAGTAATTGAACCCAAAGACATATATATGCAAGCTTCCTAACACAAATCAAAGAGAAAAGGGAAAGGAAAGCTTATCCTTGAGGTGTGTTGGATCTTCAGCTCCAATCCTCGCTTCTGGAGAAGATGGAGACAACGGATTTAGCTTCAGACCGTCAAGAATGGTGTGGAAGATGGGTGAAACTTGACCTAGAGTCTCCCTAAAGGGAACTCTCCTCCCTCTACAAATGGGAGAGAAGTCCCCTTAAATAGAGATGAACGACTTGTGTGGACATGGGCCATGGCATAGCCGTGTCAACATGGCATAGCCAGACCTTCATTTTCTAGATCTGAGGAGGCATGGACGTGTCTCTTGGACATGACCATGTCATGAATTAAAGCTCCAGAGAGGACATGGCCGTTCTTTGGGGCACAGTTGTGTGCCTGTTCTTCAGGTCAGGGGGGAACGGTCGTGTAAATCTACACGACCACCTCCCTAACTACTTCGGCTGGATATACCCATATGGCTCCTTGAGGGACATGGTCGTGCTAAGAGACACGGCCGTGCCAAATCTTCAATTGGCTCGGGAGACATGACAGTGTTGATGCACACGACCATGTCTTTTCTGGGCTTCGAACGACACATCACTCCTTTAGTGAGAGACACGGTCCTACCTTAGAAGGCACAACCATGTATTGGCTTGTGTTCTTGGGGAGCACGACCGTCTCAGGGAGGCACGAACATGTCACAGTCTTAACTCTGGTGAGGACATAGTCATGCCAAGGGGACACAACCATGCTTCTCTTCTTCTACAATTGTTGCTCCAAGATGAGTTTTATCTCTATTTCTTCTCCAAATAGTGACCTGTCAATAAGAAAACGTAAAACAGTACATCTCCAACAAATGAAGAAATTATGATGAAATAATGATAAGATGTGATGCAATGACATATAATATAATCAACAAATGCAAGTAGATATGTGTTAAAATAAGGATAAAAGTGTATATAAACTATGCACATCAATATTCAGTCTGACCACAGTGGAAGCAGGTTCCTTCCTTAGCTATCCCATGTTTGAGTTTTAATGCAGAAGATTTTGCCTTGCCTTTGGTTTAGGTCTTACCCTTACCTTTGGGCTTGTGTTTTCCTTTGCCCTTTTGTACCATCATTATGGTATTGGGCTTGGTCTTCTTAAAATTCACTTCAACAATTCTTAATATCCTTAACATCTCAGAAAAGGATTTATCAATTTCATTCATGTTGCAATTCCCAACAAATTGACTATAACTTTAGGCAATGATTGCAAAACTAAGTCAGTGGCCAACTTTTGGCCCAATGGGAAGCCCAACCTATCAAGGTTCTTAACATAACCAATTATATTAAGAACATGAGTTCCTATAGATCTTCCTTCTATCATCTTGCATGAAAATAAGGTTTCTAATACTTCAAACCTCTCATGTCTTGCCTACTCTTGATATAGTTGTTTTAAATTTGCAACCATATCATAAACATCCATGTTCTTGTATTGTTTTTGAAGCTCGGAGTTCATGGTGGTAAGCATAAGGAATGATACATCCAATGCATCATCTTGATGCTTTTTATAAGTATCCTTATCAGTACGAGAGGTATTAGAAGTAGGTGGTTCAAGAATGGACTGCTCTAGGCATATAGCTTCCTTTCTTGCTTAAGGACAATCCTTAAATTTCGATATTAATCCAGAAATTAGCTCCATTGATCTTGTCCTTCTTAAGGACATATCACAATGATAGGGTACTTGACATATTTGTGGACAAGGTAATCTACAAAAAATAATAAATACAGAAAATAAGTATCATATTTAAAATTTACTTAATTAGGAATTTAATTAAATGATTATCCCACTAAATTGTAAGGCTGTGTAGGAGCAAGTCATGGATGTGGACAAACATAGTTTACCTACACTACTAACCCCATACTCAATGGATCTTAGGAGCTAGTTATGAATATGAATAAACATAGTTTACCTATACTACTAGCCCTAAACTCAATATAGACTACATTTTAGTGGGCCAAAATCCATATTTTATCTTATCTTGAGTTTCCTTTGGCTAATCGCCCAAGACTTGGCTATTTATTTAGGTAACTTCTGTTGGTGCCCCAAGTTGGTTTGATGTGATCAACC
>JBBPFQ011108653.1:0-10026 GCA_037974815.1 Kaempferia elegans | reverse complement strand
TATAGCTGCTATAACGTGGATTTGACATGCTCACCTAACATTTACATTATATAGTAGATATGAAACTTTAGTGTAGTAGCTACGGTTTAGTAGCTACTACAATGCACCTCATTCACGATTTAAGGGGAAATATATGCAGGAGATAATAATAGAAACAATATACAGAAGGACAATTGAATAATTGTATATGCGTTTTTTTTATTAAAAAAAAAATCAAAATGAAGCGTTTGATTATGAAATAAGAGCAAAGCCTTTTGGGAACTCTAACCCCGCTGATACCAAATCGAAAAGGAAAGAAAAACTATTAAATCGGGAACAACAGGAGTTAATTGCCTACAGTGGAGAGAGTATAATAAATATACGATAGTTTTGTAGAACGACTTCGGTATGCAATGCTTAGAAATCACATAAATTCTTTTTAGTACCCTTATGATAGGACGCATTTTGATTTTTTTTATTATTGAATTTCTAATTTTACTTTATATTTACTTTTCCCCTTTTAAATTAAAAAAAAAATAATTTCCATCAAATAAAAGAATCATTTTGAATGTAGTAGAGTTTAAATTCATTCTTAAAAAATATAAAATCATTATTTTCTTTTTGAATCTATTTTATTTATATTAATTTTTCTGAATAAATAAATTTAAAAAAAAAAACTTTTATTTTTCCTCCCAAACGGTAAACACTATTTTTTACTCTAAGAAAATCAATGCTAAAAAGTTATTTTCAAACTTTTTTTTTATGAAAAGCCAAATTTGCAGCACCAAATCAAATCAATCAGTCCGCAACTAACGGGAATATGCAAATCAAATTGAGAATATACCACCAAAGTTACAACCCATACAATAGTACAAAAGTATCGGACTGTCTAGTTTGATACACTCGCCAAAGTTACATCCGGCCTGAGTAATTGAGTTTTTAATCTCACTAACAAAGAAGTTGCTGACAGGAACACACAATTGTTCATTGAATTTATCCCTTTTCAAGTCATCCTCATTGTTGCCATTGGAGAGACTTCACCCTCCTCATCGTCTCTGAATTCATCCTGCAATAAGCCATCCTCATTGCCGCAGAAACATGGCTGTACCTCGCTAAGGTGCCAGCATAACCTTCCTTAGTTTGCCAATTTGAATAGTGCTCTGACAAAGAAATGAAGAACAAACAGCCGATTGAAACAGAGACATGAGATTGCTCAATTCATCCTAGTCAAGGCTCTCAATCGAATCCAAGAGAAAAGAAACATGGAACAATGATGGATCGGAAGTAGATATTTTGCCATATTACCTCCATGCACTTATAAATATTTTGCCAACCAGGGTAGTTCCGAGCAGTCTTTCAAAGCAAAAGATACATCATCACTGCCATCATTGTAGAACAAATATCACATCAGTTAAATTTAAAAAAGAAATTAAACCACGTAAGGAACTTAAAAATATATATAATCACAAAATTATAGCCAGGTGATGAATGATAAGATAAAGCATGGGTATTAATATTCCATAATTAGCAATAGTCTCAAAACACTAATCACTTCACTAAGTTGATTTTTATAGCATTAAAGCACTGTTTGAAAATAAATTCTGGAAAAAAAAAACATAATGTGTTTTACTTTTGTACTAAAATTTTGAATTTTTGTGAGAACAGCAGATGGCAAAGACAAAGCCTTCTGTCATACAAGTGCAACCTAACAAAATTCAAAAGCATGTAGCACAAATGTGGATGATTTTCAGCCTAGTCCCATTAAAACAGATTAGTAGCGCCATCAAATCATATTTCAAACGTAATGGTTTGTTCTGCTGAATTAACATAAAAACTGACGCCTCCGATAATCAGTTGTTCCAATACAATAGTATCATTTCTGTAGTTTTAATGCAATACCCTGGGATGCTAAGATTTGTGCAGCTACAATTAGCAAATAAGAGACCCATCTAATTCTATAGGCCAGCTAGTGATGAGCCTTATAAGATTAGCCTAGTTCTAACTATCCAATGAATTATAAATTTCTTAAAGCAAATATGATTCTGACCAATTTCATATGCCATCTTGCAATGAGCTTCCAATTTGCAATTTGGAAACCCGGTTAACCTCTATTGATATGTGAATCTCATCCAAAATTGCAAATTACTTCCACAACTGAGCACTGAACAAGAATGTCACCCCTTGACAACCTCAGTGACAATATAGGGTCCAGTATAAGAAGCTTAATGATAAAAATGAGGGTGAAAATGAGAGATAGAACTAAGATTGGCATTCCTCAGGTTTCTTGCTCGATATTCTACAGAACTAGTAGACAGAATTAGCTATTTAAGTAAAACCAGTTTTCCGAGCAACAAAAGTTAACCTTGGGAAGTTAAGCTGCAACTTTTGCAACCTGTGTTTTGTGCCTTCCTCACAAAGAATTATTCTACTCTCGCCAAGCTTACACCTGTAGTTAAAACCCAACAAGATTTTGGAAGTTATTATTATAGGATCAAAAATGAGAACCTCACTTGAACAACATGGTGGCTACTCAAATAGATGAAATCACTATGAAATAACAAACAAATATAATAACTTTTACAGTTTTTTTTCTCAATCCGATTAGAATTTGAAGAAAGTGAAGTAACTTTGAGCATTTTATGTTCTCTCTTTCCAAAGGGGAACATTGCCCTTCTATGACAGTGTGTTCATTATCTATTAAGGTTTTATCACTTCATTCATTTTTTTTTTCAATTCTGATGTTTAAACAATTTAGGGAGCATTTGGTTTGTATGTTTTCTATTTTCATTTTCTGGAAACTATGCATTTTCTAGAAAATAGTATTTGGTTTGTATTTTCAGCTTCTGTTTTCTAAAAAAAAAGATACAGCATTTTCTAAAAAAATAGAGAATGTCTAAAAGTTATTTTTCAAAAAATAAAAATGAAAATAGGGATAATCAAACACACCCTTTTTAGTTTCTCCCAGTGTTACTTTTTAGGCAAAACTATATACTACATAAAAAAAAACATTTTTGTCCTTACCCAACTTTCATGAGTGTATCCCATCCAGGAGGTGCTTCCCTATTGCTTGAGCACATAGATATAATAGTCGTTGCAAGCTGCAGTAGAGTTACCTTTTATTACCAGATAGAATTATAGAAAAGTATAATCCAAATCACATAATCATATCAGGAACTTGGAGAATGCCATGCAACTCAAAACAATTAACACCAGATACTGATTTGTGCTTACTTACAGAGGAGAGTAGAACAGAAAACAAGAAGTTTAAGTAAAGGCAAAAGAGAAGAACATAACTATATTATCTAATTTCCACCATTGTCACTCGTCTAGTTTATTTGGGCAGCACTGAAAGAAGTTATTGTTTTTATTAAAGATCCAAACTTCTTTTCTATTCATTTCAACCCAATTTTGGCAGAAATAGAGCAAGTAACTGGACAAATAATAAATTTCTTCCTCCTCTCCTCTTCCTTCCAAGTAAACCAGAGACCCAATTTTTCTATGTTCCTTTCTTTTCCCTCTTATTCCAGTCCAAGTAAACACACCATGAGTACTACATAAAGGAATGTTATTCACCATATTTGTCAATAATCAATCTAAATTCATTCTTTACCATGAAATTACGAAATTACAATGTAGATATAGCACTGCAAATGAATGAAATACAAGATCTGTTAAACTAGAACTTTTGACAGCATCGTGAATAAAGACCAACTTACAGGAGAAAGAAGGATGGACTAAATTTTATTAGAGTTTGTGATGGAGCAAAGGATAACTTGCAGAAATTACCCAAAGAAAAAAAAAACCATACAACTGAATGCCATCCAACAACACAGAAGCATGGACATAACCATCAATTTATTCAGCTTTGAATTAACACTAAAAAGGGGCAGCTCGGGGCACAAAACTCCCGCCAATGCAGGTCCCGAGGAAGGGTCGCTAGGTCGGACCACATTTGGTCAATTGTACGTGGCCTTATCTTGCATTTTTGCAAGAGGCTATTTTCATGACTCAAACCCATGACCTCAAAGTTACATCATAGTCACTTCACCGTTGCGCCCGCGAAGGCTCCCCTTACCAGATTTGAATGAACACTATTCACATGAAAAAAAATGCAGTATAGATTTTATTTAAGATACTAGGTGATGTTAACTAAATAAACATGTTAGTTCAAAAGAAACAAATTTGGTAAGAGAAAACCTTTTCGAAATTTGTTTCACCCAAACCAGTTCTGTAAAGTTCACGGACCATAGCCACTAAAAATATTTTGCTCAGTCTTGAAGAAGTTTTCATGACCTATTGAAAGATAAATATTAGCTAGCTTAAAGATAGTATAGCCACTTACACCAATCAGAAAACTATATCTTGAATATTACAGTAAACACAAACATAATATTACCAGGTGCATTTTTGCCAATTCAAGTTCACATTTCCAAATTTATCTTTTCAAGACCTAATATGAGAAGAACAAATATTCCAATGTTGAAAATTGTAGCTTACTTGAATATGTGGTGCCTGAAAGACTTCTTCTAGGGCAGCCTGGATGTGAGTCATCCCAACTCGCTGTTTCTCTAGCAAGTAGACCAAAGAAAATCTCAAATTAAGTGCACATATCTGGAAAACAAATATCTATTGATGCTTTTGGTATAAGAGGGGAAAAGTATCTATATATCAACATATTTCATTCATAACAGAAAGAGCTTATCCAGGAAAAGTTGATTGATGATTCATGAGTGGGTATATCTGGGTACTATAATCTTGAAAAGTTGAACGATGCTTCATGGTTACTAGGATCAAGAATTTTAAAGTTTCAACACATTGTTTCACTAAATTAGCTAAAAACCAAATTCTCAATTATTTTTCCTTATCAAATACCTTCCATCAAATCTAGTGAACCCAAAGATTGTTTTGATAACAGTGATTGCTTAAGTTGATAATCTGCTATCTCTGCTGCTCGCCTACATATCTCCAAAGCACGCCTGGCATCACCAGACATAGCAGCAACCTGATACATGAGAATGCAGATAAACTGTTACTGACATAAAAATGTGAACATATATGTTTATAGATACTGTTACTGAAGGCATTCGCACAAGCACCAAATGCAAACAAGGGACTGCTTTGGTTCCTGATTAGCACTATCTGCAACCAGGTTGCTAACCTTGACTGAGGCAATGGACAAGCAGGAGGTACCCGGTTACTAATAAAGCAAACAAGTACAAATTGTATTTATAATAGCATAAGGCTTTGACCATAAGCAAAGTCAAAAAACTTCTTTTTTTTTCTATTTTCATCTTCACGCATAATAAAAGGTTGATTCATTACAAATTTAAAAATAAACGAAAAGAATCTACTAGTTTAACTTTCTAGTATTACATAACTAATATTCTGATTTACCTAATTCTAACATCGTATCCACAGGCATGAGTTGCGGCATGATATAATATTTTTATTCAAAAAGTTGGTCGATGTTATAATATTAAATTTAATTAATTAGAATAGTACTAGAGATAATGACTTCAATACCTCAATGGAGGGATAAAATTCATGTATCCAACTCTAACTAGATAGAACAAATATGCCTTGATGATGATGGTAATAATATTATAAATTTTATTATGTGGTTGTTTTTGAGATTGGTTTACTTGCTAATAAATGATTTGACTGTTACATTTGTGTGAATGAGATATCTGACCATATGAACTTATAAACCACTTGTACTGGATATTTTTTGGAAGTGTATGCCTAATGGTTTTTAGAAGAAGACCAGCCTTGTTCATGTGCCAAGGATCCACAGCATCTTAGACTAGTTGTGCATAGTGCTTCCGTTAATACAATGGTGACCATTAGCATGACTTGTTCCTAGAACATGTAATTTAGATTTCTAGAAAATTGTTTCCAACAACAGTTACTCCTTATGAATATGCTGATCATAAATTACCTTTCTTGAAGCAAACTCAATGGCTTGATCCTCGAATGCATCAAGGCTGTTAAGACGACTTAATATTATTTCTTGCAATTGCTGATAAGTATAAGGCCCGAAACATAATCTCTGAATTCCCATTCTGCTCGAAATGCGAGGCAATAACTTTTCAGGAAGATCCATTGTGTTTGCTATCCCTGAATAAAGATCAACCAAACAAAGTTGCATTTAAAAATCAAGCAAGATGAGAATAATATACAGTCAACAAGAATCATTATATACCTATAACAATAAGATTTGCATGAGGTTTAGTAGGCCAATCGAGAATGTTATACAAGACCTGAATGATGAAAAGAAACAACAATTATAAGCTCAAAATTATTATCTAAGAATCATATCATTTTGTAGAATGTGTAAATACTTTCAGGATTTTAAAGTTAGATCAGAAAGACAGGTAATCACTACCCAAAATTTACCGATTGGTTTCGCGTCAAAAGAAGATCAAGCTCATCTATGAGTAAAACACAAGGTCGGTGCTCATTTGTCTCAACTCTGGTATCATTGTTAAAACGTTCATTCAGAAAATGAAGAGCTTTTTTCCACCCGGCCCTGTGACCACTTAGAGCTTCATGAATTACCTGGATTGTGCAAATTCAGTCTATCTACTCAAGATTTTGGAGAAAGAAACATAGCAAGAAACAAATAACCTACTTTGTAAATATTCTCAGGAGAAGCCAGTTTCAAACCATTAATCTCCACAAATGTATATGGCCTCAGAGTTCCTGCATCAACCTCAGACCTCAAATTCCTCATGACTGAAAGTACGGACATAGTCTGCAGATTGAGGCAGATCAGTGGTACAGAAACAACTATTCTAATGTTGATCACTAAGACACTGTAATAATATCAAAATTTAGAGCATTAACATGTACCAAACTAATTACATAGAAAGACGACAAGAATCAAATTACCTTGCCAGTTCCTGGAACACCGTGAATATAAAGGCATCGTCCTAAACAGTGTTCACCAGAGATAGCACCTTTGATGAATGCAGTAATTTCTTCCATCTCCCTAGTATATAAACACATATAATCACATACACCCAAAAATAGAATTGTCAAACATCTAAAATAAATCAGATCATATATACTTAGTTCTGCAAGGCAAAAATTTTGGCAAACTCGCTAACAACAGCATCCCCTTGGCCTTTTCAAGATCGGTCTGTTTATGGCGTCGTGTGTGTTCAGGGATTGTCTTTATACCAATTTTTTGAAGGCCAAATGTCCTTCCCTTGCATATGTTCTGAAAAAGGCATAAATTTAATTACTTGTTAGCTTCAAAAACATCAAAGCAATTAGAATGAAAATTGAAAAGGGAAAAGAAAATAATACAGCCGCCATTTCATGCTTCCTCTGACAAGAAGGGGATTTCATAAGTCCTTCATTTTCTAAATCTTCTTCTGCATCAGAATCCTTGTAAACTGAATCCTCATCGCTTTCGACTCCATTGTCATTCTAAAAAAGGAGAAAAATTAAAAGTACAGCTTCATTCATGCAAGAACAGTTAAGTATTTTCCTAAATGCATATTCTACTAAGATCATAAAGAATGTACCTCATTGGCATCATCAATATCTGCTATACGCTTGAAGTTATGCCAGTGAATATCATACTCATATTCACAGTAGAATACATCATCTCCTGCATCTTTGGCTTCACTGTAGGCCTTAGGGTTCATAGCATAGCAATGTCGAATGACACACTCCATCTGGAGACATACAAGAATTTTAAGTTCTTACATTTGATGAAAGAATTAATGCAACACCTTAAAAAAATTAACATCCAAGGGAAGTAGGGTTCTTTAAAACTAAAAAACTGTAAAAACAAAATGATAGTAAATCAACAAGGCAGTATTTAATCGAGATTAATGACTAAGTTTTATCTGAAATTCAGGATCATAAAACTTACCCATTTCACTAACGTTGAGCTTACTTTTCTTTTGGACACTGGCATGATGTGATTATGATCTATTTTGTTATCATCATATGACCATTATTAACTTTCAACTAACTAAATGGCATGGCATCTAAGGAATAACTTATGTTTGGAGAATTAGATAAATGGTCTCAAACTCAAAAATATCACCTAATTGGGATTGGGAGCATGTGTTAAGCAAAAGATTATCAGTTGTATTGATTAGATGTTACTGTGACTGACTGATTTATCACTATTTTTAAACCTACTGTGAATACATTTTATGTAAGTAATATAATTGTGTGAGCGATTAGGTGCAAAGCTTTCAGTTGATAAAGTGAAATAAATACATATAAATATGAATGCCCGTATGTTAAGATGACAAGGCAATAGGTATATATGAAAACTAAAGTTCAGCATAGCATAACTTAAAATGATCTATGTTTATAGTTGGAATACAGTAATTTGCTGTTCTTCTTTAAATTCTAACATGATTATGTTTCTTGGTTAATAATCATTGGGTATGACCAACTTATACAAACCCACATGCAATACCTTCTTATATATGTTTTCTTTTTCCAATATCTTTGAAGAATTGTTAATTATTGTTTGTTGGATCAGATTCCTCAGTCATCCAGCTGGATATGAGAGTGTGACTTGTGTTGTTGCATACATCTTTTTACCAATTTCCAAAATTTCCAATATGAGAAAATGCTTACATAACATCTACATATCAAACTCAATTCCATATTCTTCCAGACAGTATCCTGATCTTGCGAATATGGCATTTATTGTCGTTTACAGCATTATAATACCTACATCATTCAGCTTGACTAATTAGCAGAGCTTGACAGAAGCAGTAGTGCTAGAATTTTCAGAACAGAGATCAAAGAGAAACCAATTCAAAAAATGTCAAAATTTGTTACCTCGACGTCATTGCAATTATTTGTTCGGTATAGCTCCCTTCTTAAGTTATGTGGCTGTCTCCCAACGGCAGTCTCTTTAGGGATGATGTACCATCTACACTTGAGCCAATAAGTACCATCCGGTTCCCTCCATAAGCTGTTCACAAAGCACAAGTGAAATATTAGTAAACTGACGAGCACGAAACAGGAGTGCTAAAACAAGCAGAGCCGAATAAGATACTGAAAAATGTACCAAATGACCAAAATCTACTACAGATTCAGATGTGTCAAGCAATACCTCTCGATCCGAGCAGCCCAGAGATCGCCAGAAAGGAGCTTCTCTTTGGCCGTCTTCCGCACCTTTTTTCCTTTGGGCGGGCTTGGGAGTTGGACATCCTTTCCCAGCTTCCGGGCCTCACAAAAGCCACAGATCCAATCCCCCTCCGGGATTTTCCTAAGCGGCGGCTTCAAGCACTTGAGATGAAACCCTCCCAAGCAGTCGTCGCACTCGATCATCACCGTCCCGCCTTCCCGGAAGCAGATCCGGCACTCCTCCACCTCCAGCTCATCATCATCCGATTCCAGCCCCTCCCTCCTCTTCAAGTACACGTCATCTCCGACCTCGAACACGACCTCATCGAAGACTACCTTCTTGTAGTAAACTCTCCTTCGGGCGGTCCTAGAGGAGGGTCCGGACCGCCGCTGCTGCTTCGAGTGCGGGGTGACTGGCGGCAGACCCGAAACATCTCTCTTTTGGGGGGTCCTCGAGGGGGTTCCCGACCTCCGCTGCTTCTTCTGGTCCGGGGTGACAATCGGAACATCTGGGTGCGACAACAACCGCTTAGAAGCGGATTTGGGAGTGCGGTTGGCAACGGAGGGTCCGGGCCGCCGCTGCTTCGAGTCCGGGGTGTCTGGAGATAGACCCGAAATATCTCTCTTTTGGGTGGACCTCAAGGGGGTTTCCGACCTCCGCTGCTTCTGCTCGTCCGGGGTGACAAACGGAGCATCTAGGTGCAACAACAACCGCTTAGAAGCGGATTTGGGAGTGCGGTCGGCAACGGACGTTGGAACGACTGGGCTGGTAGGGTCGGAGGCTGTCGCGGTACGGGGAGAGCGGCGAGGAGGCACGGTGGAGTCTGGCGTCAGCGGAATCGCCGGCGAGCACTTTGAGCCCCTGGTCTGGCGCTTCGAAGCCATCAGCCTAAACCCGTCTTCCCCGATGAATCGGCGGCGGCGAGGTGTAAGAGAACC
>JBBPFQ011108543.1:0-10027 GCA_037974815.1 Kaempferia elegans | reverse complement strand
AAGGCACGATAGCAGGAATCTAGTAGTGACATAGCAAAGCAGGTAAGAACATGAAAGCTACTACTAGATAAAATCTATTAAGCATATCAAAGACAATTCCGTAGAAAAGTCAAGGTACCCGCCTTAATTGCAGTTTGTATCCTGTAACGTCCACGCTGAGACGCTCATCCCGAATCAAGTCCTGTAATCCAAATATAATGTTTAGCTACTCTAACATATATTAGATAGCTAACCTAAATTCTTATTTTAATTAGGAAACCCTAATTATTAATCAACTCCATTAGGTTAGGTTTAATCATTCAATTAACCCTAACCATACCATAACCTATTTTGATTAGGTTTATCCTCCGAATTAATCATACATAAGATCAATAACCAAAACCCCTGTCAAGGAATCTCCAACCAAGAGGAATCCTTCTCCAACTAGCACTGCCCTAAACCAAACTACTCAACCCAATTCAAAAATGAAATCAATCATGTATTAATTATCATCCAAGGTAGTCTTACCCAATTCGAAGCTTCCCTGGTGATCTCACTGGTTGAGGTGCTGGCCAGAACAGTTGAGGGTCGGAGAAAATGCTACGGCTGTCCATGACAGATTGATACCCAAATTTAGTGATCTACATTCCAACACTTCTCCAAACCAAGAGATAGAGCTACACAACTGAATCACAATTCTTCATACCTTGTGATGATTGAAAACACGGCAACCATTGCTTCACTGCCACTGATGCCAAAACCTAGGGTTCCGGCGGCTACTACCCTTCGGCGGCCAAAACCCGAAGGCGGCGTCGGGTTGTGAGGAGGAAGTCGACCGCGTGAGGAGGGGCGCTGGTGATCGCGATTTAGGGGAAGAAGGGGTGACAAAAGGTACGGATCGGCCAGAGGTTGCCCGGCGTCGTAGTCGGCCGTTGACTCGTAGTAAGTTGCAGTAGGGCGGCGCTCGCTTGAGAGGAAAAGAGAAGAGGTAGGCGGCGTCGGTGTTGCTAGGGCAAAGTCGCGAGAAGAAGATAGAGTAGTGTTTGGGTTCTGCGGTTTTGATCGCGAGGTGGAAGAAGAAACGAGGAGTCCGCCGAAACCGTGAACGTGTGAGGGTAACGGCTGCTGCGCGTGAGAGAAGCATCGGCCGAAGAATGAAAGGAAGGGGAAGAAATTAGGTATTTAAACTTAGGTTTATGTTGATTAAAGTCTAAGTTCAATTCCTTAATCAACTCCCACATTTGGGTATTCCAAACAGGCTTTTACATAACCCAATCGGATATCCCTACAAAACCAGTCAAACGGTTTCCAATAAATCCCCAGAAAATATCCACAAATTCCTAAAAATTTCATAAACATTAATCGTATAATAATTTTTATTAAACTATTATTATTTGGAGCGGAATCTTACACAACAAGAGAGGCGGTGGGCTGTGACGTCCTGGAGGGGTGCGTGGGCTAACCATGGGTGAGGGTAGCGACCCGAGAACGCGAGGACAGACTCTCAACGCTGGAGAGGACCAAGGGCGGCTGGCGGTGGCTGGCGTTGGAGGCAACAAGGGAGGCTGTAGAGCCGACAGGGGTTACTGCGGAGCCAGCAGCCACTGGAGACGATGTGACGCCGAGCAAGATAAGGATTATCCTGAGTACTATTGAATTCAAGAATATCGATAATAACCTTTTAGAACATGTTAATTCAAACAGAAATAGCAGGAAATAAGAAAAATAATGGCACTGCCAAAGTATTATTAAATCAAAATTCTCCCTTTTATAAGTGTACTAACCTTTGTTTA
The DNA here is from genome assembly GCA_037974815.1 of Kaempferia elegans. Classification (NCBI taxonomy): domain Eukaryota; kingdom Viridiplantae; phylum Streptophyta; class Magnoliopsida; order Zingiberales; family Zingiberaceae; genus Kaempferia; species Kaempferia elegans. Next base: position 8,255 of record JBBPFQ011108543.1, on the reverse strand, counting down.
AATAACCTAAGAAATAAGAAAAAAACACGTAACGAAATACAAAATAAAAGAAAACTCATCTAAAAAAAGAGATAAAATCTAAACTAATTTTTAGAAAAGAAAATTAATATAAAAAAAAAGTAAAAGAAAACTTTTCTTTAAAAAAGGAGATAAAATCTAAAATAATTTTAGAAAAGAAAACTAATCCTAAAAATTTAAAATAAATAAAAGAAAAAGTTAAAAGACCAAATCTGGGGTTTTGACGACCCAGTTAGTCTATTACACCTCGTTTGGACTCCGAATAGAGTGCAACAATGTCAGAAGGCCACAAGCTAGTCACCTTCTATGTCGATAGTCTCGATCGTCCTTCTTCAAGATCCAAAAGGGAGGTTGGAAGTCTCATTTTCTTCTTGTCACAGCTCGAAAGGGAATATAGCTGTATCACGATATAAACTGGTGGTGTTGCTGGATGCTCCTGCATCAACTTGTCTTTGTCCATGGTATACTATTTTCTTGGACCATAGATGTTAGGTAGCACTTGTGAAGAAAGGTAAGCTGCTGATAGTCACTGAAATATTATGAACTTTGTCTATCTACATTTCTGATCCTTGTCCGACAGAAACAGAAGCTCAAACTCTTCTTTGAGTTTTTAAAATTGCCAACATCCATTGAGACTTCAATCGATCTGTCGTCCCACTTTACAACTATCCTCTTCTTCCCGCTTTACAACTATTCTCTTGCTCCTTGATTTTCCTTCTTGTTTATTAATGTTATGAAAGGTTTTAAAATAATTAGTTGAGTCTCATATTATTATTTTCTATCTTGACTTGTTTTGGAGGCTATATATTAAACATAGGTTGTTATCTTGTTTGTTAAAATTAGTATTGGTATTGGAAGTCCAAAACACTAAATTATTGACTTTATTAGATAGGTAGGTCTGGAATAAAAAAAAATTAAAATTTATTTTTTATTAATAAATCTATTATCAGATATCTTAATCAATTAATATAAGTTATTATAAATGATGCTATCTGATTAATAATACATTATGAATATAAAAAATTATGAATAGTTGCATATAACAGTTTAGTTTCTTGGTACCATGATTCTATTATTTCGTAATAATGTCTTGATTCAATGGCTGAATTAGTAGCACTAATTTGTGAGCTCTCTAACCGTTTATGTGCATATAACAATACACAGGAATTGGTTGGAAATCATGGAAGAGGCGCTGGTTTATACTCACTCGGACTTCTCTTGTTTTCTTCAAGAATGACCCTGTATGTTTTATTGATTAGTTTTATTTAGAACGTAAAGACCACTTTTTTTTATGTTCCACTTGTAGTAGCTTTCATCTATAGTTTGTTGTTTGTACAGCTAGCTTTTGTTGATGCTTGATCATGCAGTTGTTAAAATTAGATACACAAGCCTTAACATCATAGATTAGTGGGATAACATGGGTCATAGAAATAGATTTACTAAATGTAGGGATAAAATCACCTTTATTTGATCCTCAATGGTCCTTCGAGTAGCACACAGACCTGATCGCAATTTTCTGTTAAGAGGTATTTATCTGAATAAATATGCACAGCTTATTGTAGTGCTTCTCCATGATGCTTGAAACCTTTTGCCATAAAAGAAACAAAAATTATTACCTCAGAATTTGATTGAATGTGGGGTGACAAAGTATACATTTTTGCTTAAGTTGGAGCATATGCAGAATATTAATTGACTTTTGGTGGCATTGTAGAGTGCATTACCTCAAAGAGGTGGCGAAGTCAATCTTACTTTGGGTGGTATTGACCTAAATAATTCTGGAAGGTAAACTCCTTTTTTATATTAATTTTAAGTAATCAGCTGCTATTGTGGATATATGTTCTGTTTGATAAAAGTTTTATTTTCAGTGTGGTTGTTAGGGAAGATAAGAAGCTACTAACTGTTTTGTTTCCTGATGGACATGATGGTCGGGCATTTACCCTTAAGGTGCTTTACAAACTCTTCATCTCGTCTTTAGACAAGTTTTCCTGGGGAATCAATGGTCCACCCTTGTCAAAATTACTTTGACTGTTTTTGGGTGATTAATCTTGTTAGCCTTTTTTATGGCTATGCCAGGCAGAATCTTTGGAGGATTTATTTGAATGGAAAACAGCCTTGGAGCATGCACTTGCTCAAGCTCCAAATGCTGCTCTTGTGATGGGACATAATGGAATTTTTCGTAATGATAATGGGGATACTTTTGAAGGATCATTCCATTATTGTAAGTCTCAGTTATCTTTAGTTCTGATTTTATTTACTTAACACAGACTGGTAAAGATTGGAATTATTGTACCATCTAATTGTCTAATTTGATTGTTAATTTTTTGAATCATGTGCAGGGAGGGACAATCGGCCTATCAAATCCTTGGTTGTTGGTAGACCAATTTTGCTCGCCCTTGAAGATATTGATGGAGGGCCATCCTTTCTAGAAAAGGCTTTATGCTTTCTTGAGAAGTTCGGTGAGTCACAAAACAAATATGCCATTTTGGTCTTTGAATATCCTAATACTGCTTATTTTTTTGTGGGCTTTTAATATTTTTGGTGTTTGATAGATTTTAATATGCTTGATAATTATTGATGGTGTGGGCAAGCATGCTCATCACCTCTACTCATCCTAAGAAGCTTTGGAGCTGGTATATAGGTACATAGCAAGTACAGAGTAGTGACATCATGATGGAGTTTTGGTTTGCATGTCCACCTAGATAATTAGACTTACGGATTTATATTTCATTTTGCTCACATTCCTTCTCTGCAAGTCATCCCTATACATGGAATGCTCAAACTGTAAAAGAACCAAAAGTTTGGCATCTTATATGAAATCATTTTACCCTACTTCTGCCCCTTGAATTCTTTTATGAATCATCTAAGGCTTTGTTTGCTTGGAGCGGTGGAGAATGAGAGAAAGAATAGAAGAGAGGATGGTGATGGAAGGGAAAGGTACCTTGTCTTCTGCCCGAAGTCATTAGCATGATCCATCCATAGCTTCCTCCTTGCTGAATTGCATAACAACAAAGCTACCAACCATTGCTGGTGTGCCTCCATTAGCGATGCTAACATGTGCATGATTCCTCCCCAACCCCTCCCCCTTGATGTTTCAGAATGTTTCCCTTTTTGGACTTTATGCATAATGCCCTTGCTTTCCAAACTGAAGCATGAATAATTCTATTTCTACCTTATCAGAAGAGATCTGCCTTTGGATTGAAGGCTGCTCTCTAGTAGTCAGCTTAAGGAATAAAATTTTCAGGAACAAAGGTGGAAGGAATTTTGCGGCAAGCTGCTGATGTCGAAGAAGTTCATCAAAGAATCCAAGAATATGAGCAAGGTTTGTGTCCTTGTTCTATTGAATTAGTAATTTTTAGTGGGAACATATAGAAATTGCTTAGGTACATAGGCAATGTTTTTGCTGATTGAGACTTAATCATAACCAGCCATATTATTTTTTGATTTTGATTTTTGATTTTTCAGAATTATATATATTGTTATTAAGATGAGTTCATTGACACTTTTCCCAGGAAAGATTGAGTTTGCCGCTGATGAGGATGCCCATATTATTGGTGATTGTGTCAAGGTTCTTTTACATCTCCTTCAGTGACTAGATGATTAACCTCTAATTTTAGAGTTTACTTTGATCAATTACTAATATTCATAGAACTCTGCAGTATGTTCTTCGGGAGCTACCGTCATCTCCAGTTCCAGCTTCTTGCTGTACTGCATTGCTGGAAGCTTATAGTATGTCTATATGCTTATATGCATTTTTTCATAATGGTGCTATAACGTGCATATATGCCCTAATTTTGATCAGTATTCAAAGAGAACACTTGTACAATAGCTGTTGGAATGGTTTTTCAAATCGTTTATATCTCCTCTGTTGGACTAAGTTTACAGGGGAAATTGTTGAATCTATTGCATAAAGATTAACTGCTGATATCTATGCATATCGTATCTGGAATCCATCCCACTTTGTAGGGAAAAAACTTAGGTGGTCTACCTATTGAAAAGTGAGAAACGGCAGAGGGGGTTGGGGAAAGAAAGGGAGAGGAGACTGTAAACGACTTCTCTAACACCAATTCCAAATAATTGGTGCCCACATAACTCGATGGTGATGATGACATGTTCAAGTGTTATTAACAAAAAAAGGATTCAATGTGAAGACATACAAACACACAGGATAGTTTGCCCCTCCTAGTTTCACAAGTATGATCCTTGATCAGCATTTGACACGTTGAAATGTTACATGGAGAATCTCACCTTGAGTTCAAGTAAACGATATATTATCAAGGTGGTTGCATAATTGAGCAATCTAAGGAGGATTTACTTCCTTATTATGCTAGCAGGAAATGTACACTTAGACAAAATATATCTTTAATGGCCCCTTCAAGCTACAATTTGATTGTGTATCTTCAGTGACATTTAATACAATTCTATCCCATTTTCATTCAAATTGCACACTTAGTTTTGTTGTACCTCAGTCATTTTTAGTCCAATTCTTTTATCTGTTCTGCATCTTCTTTGTAGCTGAGCTGCCTAAGCATGATCATTCGAATTCATTTATGGCTGGTGTATTGGGGAATTTGTAATCTCCCTGAAGCCAAAATTGGTTTGAAAAGGGAAATGCACATATATTTTCATCACCACAGGCATGGGCTGATATGAAATGGGATGCCATTTTGAGGGCAGTGCGATGACTTTCTCGTATCTGATTAATGTTGGCATATTGATGGAAAGGGTTTCATCTCGTGTTTTAATAGACTCAGGAACTCTCTATAATCCTGTTAAGAAAAAGGGAGATACTGCTTGGGATTGAGAACATACCCACAATCAAAGATCATTGATCAATGTTTAGCAAACTGGTCAGTTGAATTAGTTGAACTTCTCTGGGTAGATAATTACAAGGTCAAGGGTTTGATGATTGTTTTTACTTGGTAATATTGAGTATTTGATGCTATTGCTAATATTTCTACAAATTCTATTGAGCATTCTTTTCTATGTAATTGAAATGTTGTAATCTGTTTATTATTATCATATACTTTTTTTTTTTATGTAAATTAATCTTTTTTTATGTTTGAATGAGTATAATTATTTAATTTTACATCATTTTCTTTTCTATGATTTCTTTCTCTGTGTTTGTGTTGATGTGTCATGTGTCTACCCTTTTCCTATACTTGTAGGATTGACAAACAATGAGGCTTGTGTAAATGCTATGCGCACTGCTATAACTGAGACATTTCCTGAACCAAATCGGCGATTGTTGCAAAGGTTGTTTCTAAACTTGTGTGATTATCTAATCTTTTTCCAGTCACACTATAATTTTTTGGTGCACCTTGATGCTATGATCTTTTGGCCAATTTCTCTTATGAGGTTCATTTAACAGGTTAATACCTTGGTCACTCTTATAGTTTTTTTTCCCAGTTTCCTTAATAGTATTGCACTAAAGAAACTCCTGCTCTATGATAAATGATCATTTCTGGAATATCCATCAGCTAGTTTAAGATTGAGGATAAATTCTTGTGATGCAAGTCATCTTGGATAGTGTTTTTCAGTTTTCTATTTTCTTTTCAAAGAAATATTCCTGAAAATGCATTTTATCTTGCTATCAGAGAAACAAGGGCAATGGAAATAAATAATACTTATGGTTGAACAAAAGATAATTATATAGACAAGTTAAATAGTGTAAGAATAAATGATTGAAATAATATTTTAATTTTAAAAATGTAGTTTACCTAAATAAAATAAATTACAAAAACAAAGTAATATTAGATTTAGTTTTCAATATTAAAATTATGCTTAATAACTCAATTATTAACTGTAAACATGATACAATAAATTATTAAAATACTGCACAGGCAATTAGATAAAAGTATATTTTTATTATTTTATTAATTTCTTATGAAAATATTAAAATTTACTTATTAAAATTTACAAATATTATCAAATTTTAAATAAAATTTATTTATTTTATATCATCTATTCCATGTGTTCAAACTCTTTATAAAATTGGTTATGATGCCAATTATGAAGTTCCATATTGGATTAATGTACCGAATCATGGATGTCAGCTAGATCATCTTGTTTTTATTTTTTTGTAATCCAAGCATTCAGTTCTTTGAACCGATTAATCATGGAGGTGAAACCATCTTGTTTTTATGCTTTCACACGGTGTGATTGCCAAAAAGACCATTACATAATGTCTTGATAGCAAGATGACAATTAGTACTCCATCTTCTGTGTGTTGATCAATACCTTAATTGCTAGTTGTATTTGATTCTTATTCTTTGCCTTTTTCTTTATTAGGATTTTGAAAATGATGCATGTCATCTCTTCACATACTGCTGAGAATCGGATGACTCCATCTGCTGTTGCTGCTTGCATGGCTCCTCTTTTACTAAGACCTCTTTTGGCTGGTGAGTGTGATTTGGATGATGATCTCGACTCAAATGGTGACAGTTCTGCTCAGCTTCTAGCGGCAGCAAATGCAGCTAACAATGCTCAGGCCATTATCATAACTCTTTTAGAGGAGTATGAAACCATATTTGATGTATGTTTCTTACCTATTAATTGTAAAATTGTTTATGCACGCATTATATTTTCTGTATTGGAGTAAAATCATGAAATCAAGCTACAAACTAACTTGATTTTATACAAACAGAAGTTGTATCTATTTGAGCATCTCACCCAATGCTTATTGATTGGGTCGACCTTGTATTGATCTGATCACTCGATTCCAGTCTTTGCATCAACCATTGCTGATAGAGACCATTTCCACTAGTCACCTAATGGTTAGATGAGCAAACAATTGAAGCTGACCTTTTTTACCTTCTTTTCCCCTACGTATATCGGTTTCCCATGTTCAGCACTCTTAACTGGCTCAACTCTATTATGCTTAGTCCTTTCTACTTGCCTTAGCAAAGATTTGGTTGTGAAGGTTAGCAAAATATTCACTGAGAGAAATACTATGTTAAGCTTTTGATATACAGAGTTAGTTCAAAAGCACAGTTAGTATGGATGAATAAACAGTTCACTTCTATCTTTAACTTTTGAACTCAATGTAATGTATGAACAATTCAGCTTTGTTTGTCTTCCAGTGAAATATGTTGCTAGAATTTTGATAAATTCATAACCTATTTTATAGTCTTATCTGCAAAAGCCTTTAGCTTTGACCTCAGTTCTTACTAGCTTGAAGTTTCTGCATTTGATAAATAATGCCTTCTCTTTTCATCTTTTTTTCTTTAATTTGGCTTACATATGGTGCCTTGTAAGTGAATCAAATGGGAGTGTTACTTATGATAGGAGAGCACAATATCTTGTAGTATGTGTGTGTGTGTGTCAATCTAAAAAACATTTGGTTCAGTAGAGACATCCTTCATGGATTATGCTAGTTGCCCTTTAATCTCACATCTTCTTGCGATATTCGCGATCCAATTGATCCAATGCCCTAGGTTTGACAAGGATCCATGTCTGTAAATGGGGAATATTGTATAACTCTGTTTTTATGATTCTCATGTTGTATATGAACTAGTTTTGCGATGCTGATTGTGAGCTTTAATAAAGCATGTACTGGAGGTTGCATTAGGTTTTGGAAATCATCATAGAACTATGTCAACAACTACATGGACATGAATAATAATCTTATTTGTCATAAGATTAGGTGATTGCCTGTAACCTTATAAAGAGTCTTATGTTACCCATTTGTTGGAATTCATGACCTGTTCATCTTGTTGGAATTCATAACCTTACAAAGCATATTCTAGTCTTGATATAACATACATGGTGATTCTACATAGTCTTCTCAAATAATTTACCATAATCCTTTTTCTGTTTTTTTAACATGGCTCGACGTGAGAATGACTAACCTTGTGCCAGAGCATCCTTTAGCTACATTAACTCTTATTCTCTCCACTGTCTACTTTTCCTTCAATCTTGCGCACTATGGCGGCCTCCTCCACTTTACCTGCTTTCTTTATCTGATACTATCTCAACTCGGCCAAATTATCTTTGCCTGTCTATGTCTTTCCACCCTGTGCACTATGCTAGTTTCTATGTTTACTTGCCAACCTATCTTCCAATTCACCACAACATTGTCAAACATTTTTAGAAAGAGCTGATTCTGTAATTTTGGTCCTTGAAGGTTAAAAATTTTGTCATGAAGTTTTGTACAGATTCTATTTTTTCATAGTTCAATATTTCTCACTCTTAGTTATTCTTAAGGTCTGTTGATGTTCTTTTTCTCCATAATCATAACC
>JBBPFQ011108326.1:0-10030 GCA_037974815.1 Kaempferia elegans | reverse complement strand
TATTAGATATAGTATTGATGGTGAAAATCAAAATCCAATAAATGAATATGAAGAGAAACAAATTCAACTACAAGAAATTGATCAAGCACAACCTGAACCTAGAACAATAAGAATCAACTCATACCATCCAACTGAACAAATTATAGGTGACCCAAATATAAAGGTACAAACTAGATCATCCCTTACAAATCTAAGTCAAATATGTAGGATTGAAAGCGCTAGGAGGGGGGGGGGGGTGGATAATATTTATGGCTTTTTCACTTTTTTTTTTTGAAATGTAATACTATTGAGTTAAAAAAAAATAAGAGTAAAACGCAGTGGAATAAAGAAAAGAAAAGGAAGAACAGTTGACACAGTTGGTTTTACTTAGTTCAAAGCTTGTGACGACTCCTACTCTAAGGTCCACACTCATTGAGTGTTTACTTTGGACAATCCACTAACAGTTTGAATAATTACAATTATAAAAGTCAATTACAAGAATGGAATTCAAGTGCAATTAACAAAATATACCGAAGACTTTGGTTTTAGGAGAATCTTGCTATCGATCGTTGGAGTGTCATTTTGGCGTTGTAGAGAGATTTTCTGACCAATGTGCAGTTACGGAAGTTGCTTGGAATAATGTGTTGAAGCTTCTAGTCAAAGTGCTTTATATAGCACATATCCGACTGCTCAGACCTAGTCCGAGCACCTCCATTGAGGCTGACATGGCTACTTCTTGTCGAAACTTCATCTACGAAGTTTCATCCAAGGCAGGGCACCCGGACCTGGTCTGGGCACTTGGACAGTCCGGGCACCTTGACCCAGTTCGGATGCCCGGATACCCCTTTTTCAGCAATTTTTCTAGCTTCGATATCCTACATCACTAAGTTAGTGAAATAGCAAAAACATAGTATTATAGTGAGTTTGACAGTCTCAGGATTGTTCGATTCTGACTTTGTATTTCCAGTGAAACCTTGAATCGAACCGACGCTAACTGTTCCCTCACTGTGGAACGCGTCCTCACCTACTCCTCTCAGAAGAGTTTACCTGTTGCCAAACTAGTCCTCCATACTGTTTAGAGTTTTGCTCAGCATCTGAGACTCAAGACTTCTACCTAGGGTCCTCGGCCCTAGGATTTTCCACCTGGTGTTCGCGACCTCCAGGGCTTCCACCTACATCCGATCCCCGGCCCGTAGGATTTCCCGCCTGACATCAACAACCTGCCAAGTCTTCCCTACCTAGCCGCGATTAGGGCTTTCCACAACCTACGGTTACCTCCCCCTAGGACCTAGGGTTACCTCCTTCTAGGATTTTCCACTTTCCTAAGATCGCTTAGGACTTTCCTACACACTTAATTCAACTTGTTAGATCAACAACAAGCCTTAACTTTGAACCCTTTGTCATTATCAAAACTTAGGTTCAATCATTGGTGCACCCTACACCAACAATCTCTCTCTTTTTTTATTATGGCAACATAGTTCAAAGTTAAGTTAACCATAACACGTAAATAAACAGAGTAAACAGAGAAATACTTAAACATCAGTTCAAGTGTTTAGGGTGACTTTTCTACTTTTCAAAATTAAAGATTTTTAACTTTTGCTCCCCCTTAATTTGACATTCTCCCCCTAGAGTTTTTGAAAGGAAAAAATATTAGCTTAATTAACTTTCAACCTTATTTATCTCCCCCTTTTCCATATATATATATATAAAAAGATAGTTTCAGTTAGAAAAATATTTCCTCCCCTTAACTGATCTTTTTTTTTTTTAAAATAGAATAACTTAAATTTGAAAAAGGATTTTGAATAACATAATTACAAGTATAATTTTTTTGAAAGATAAATATACTCTCCTAATTTTTTGAGAAAGAAAAAATTTTTGAAAGAATTTTAAAATAGTTTTTGAACTTATGAAAAAAAAATAAATAGTAATTGTTCAAAAAGAACTTTTTTGTAAGAACTATTTTAACTTTTTAAAATATGATAAAACAAGTTTTTGAATGCTTTAACAAATATTTAGAAAAAACTAGAGATAAAGGAGGTGGAGAATTAAATTTAAAAAAAAAATCAATGGTGGGGAAATTTTAAAAACATTAAATAAATTAAGGAATAAAAAATTTGAACACCTATTGAATCCAGAGTCAAAGCATGTGAAAAATAAGGTAATTAATTTTTGAAAATAGTATTTAAGTATTCAACTCCTTATTTTTTATCTCACTCATTCTATATTATAAAACATGTTAAGCTTTATGAGTTTGTGTAAGATGAAGTTAAGTTAACTTTAAAGTTTCAATTTGAATTGATTTTGATCTGATTTGAGTTTGATCTGATTTGAATTGAGTTTGATTTGATTTGAATTGAGTTTGATTTGATTTGAATTGAATTTGATCATATTTGAATTGAGTTTGATCTGATTTGAATTGAATTTGATCAGATTTGAATTGAGTTTGATCAAATTGAATTGAGTTTGATCTAATTTGAATTGAATTTGATCAGATTTAATTGAGTTTGATCTGATTTGAATTGAATTTGATCATATTTGAATTGAGTTTGATCAAATTGAATTGAGTTTGATCTTAATTGAGACTTGAGTTTGATCAATTGATTGAGTTTGATCTTAATTGAGACTTAAGTTTGATCAATTGATTGAGTTTGATCTTTATTGAGACTTAAGTTTAATCAATTGATTGAGTTTGCTCTTAATTGAGACTTAAGTTTGATCAATTAATTTAGTTTGATCAGAATTGATTGAGTTTGATCTGATTGAGTTTGATCAATTGATTGAGTTTGATAGACTTTGATGTAATTTGAGTTTGATTAAGTTTGATCTAATTTGAGTTCGAGTTTGATCAATTTTTTTGATTAGATTAATTTGATTGATGTTGATCAACTCAATTTGAGTTTGATCTAATTGAGTTTGATTTTGATCAGATTTGATTTTTGATTAGATCAATTAAGGTTTGATTGAGTTAGGCTAATTCTTAATCTTAATCTAAATCCATCTCACCCTTTTCTATATTTTCAATCAAGGAGCCTTAAGAATTTTGTGAGATGGTTAATTTTATCTTTAATTTAGATTAAACTCTAAGGATTGATGTACATTTGTGTTAGGTTAAGGTTTAACAATTAATCAATTAAACATCCATTTCGATAATTGGCTTCCAGACTGTGGCGAGGCACTAGGCCTTCTGGGTATTGAAGCAACAACCACTTATAGACAAAGTCTTTTAAAGAAATTGAATATTTAATATTCTTTCTAAGAATTCTTGATCTAACTAATCAATTGTCAATCAAGGCTAAGTCCTTATCTAACCATCCTATTCTTGGTAGGAATAAGGAAAGTAGTAAATCAAGCATCAAACAAGTTTATTAACAATAAAAATGGTCTTTCTATTGTAATGGGTTTGATCTTTGAGGATCCAATATTGATTAAGTTTAACTTCACTAGTAAAGTTAGACTTACGGACCCATGCTTGGACTAGTTTTCTATTTGTTCGATTAACTAAAGACAGATAGGATTTAAATTTTTGTTTAGTCTTATACCCGAGTCTGGATCAGTTGTATACGACCCTTTGTTTTCCAAGAATCAGATCGAGATTCTTGGAACCCAAAGTGAACCGTTCCCATTTGTCTTTAAGTCCTTTAACTTGAGTTTTCAAGTTGGAATTTTTTTTTCCACAAGTTGTTGGACTTGAGTTGAAGTTCCAACTTGAATAGCCTCGGTCAAGAGACTTACGTTAGTCATTTCCTTAAGAATGGTTACCTCCTTTTGGAGTGACATGATGATGTGCGTGCATTATATCTACATTTATGCATCTTTTCTGCACATTACTTTAATTTCATGTGTATGATTTATGTTATCGCACCTTCATTTATTCATATTTCAACATTATTATTTCTTTTGTTAGGAGATCTGCTCGTTTCTCTATTTTTCTTGTCAGGATGTGTATTTTGGAGCAAAGAAGAGCTAAAGTGTATTTCGGAGCTTATATCAGATGATTGAGTAGATACGGAGGAGTTCCCGGGCGAAGAGGAGACGAACCTAGCGCACACGACCGAAACCAAGGCTCACACGACTGTGAGCTAGGGTTACACGGTCGTGTGACACCAGTCCCGGCCGTGCAAGAATCCAGCAGGTAACCTTGCCTGGCCGTGTAGGCATTTCATAGCCCAACCTCTCCCGACCGTGCAAGCTTGCACGGTCGTGTGACATAAATTCCAGCAAGGAGCTTTGGCTGGCCGTGCACCCTTACATGGCCATGCACCCTCCTACCGAGTGAAACTTTAGCCGGTCATGCACTCTTACATGGTCATGCACCCATCGGCCATAGCCACCCCTACACGGCCGTGTAGATATACATGACCATGCAGGGAGGCCCGTGAAGCGAGTTTGGCTCTTGTCATATAAAGGGGACTTCTCCCCTTAACTTAGGGAGGAAGTCTACCCTTTGGGGCAGACCACCAAGGTCTCTTGCTATCCTCCGACAAGGTTTCCGATGATCTATCACCACCGATGCTCCCGCATCTACATTTACAAGCAAGGGATTGGATCTGAAGACCTGTCTTCACGTAGATAAACTGTCTCTCTTCCCTTCTCTCAGTTTGGATTGAATGAAGCTTGTAATCTCTTGTCTTTGAATCCTTCCTTCCATGTTTTGTAAGTAGATCTATTGTTCTAGGTTGTTGAGGGAGTAATTGTAATGGATTGATTGATGTAAACTCTGTAGATTGACCTATTTCTTAGTTAATAATGTACTATGTCTTTTATCTATTTGATAAAATGCCTTTATGGATTGTTTGTGTTTGAATTATACTATTTCATTGCGTGGATGCATGATTAGGTATCCTAATTAGGTTGATTTCTGTATCCTAATTAGGTTGATTTCTCTGGATCGAGAGAAAGGGGACTTGGTGACAAAGAGCATCAATACTCTTGTTTGTTTAGAGAGCTTACCTATTCGGAATGCACAATTATGTAAGGTTAATCTAAGTCTTAATGTGTTTGTGGTAATATAGAGATGTATGATCGGGGAGGTTAACTGGACTGACTCTCTAAGTTACCTATTATACTTACTAGCATCGGATGCAAAGAGGGAGAATAAACCGATACACAGTCGCGCGGTGGAATTTGGATTTAGATTAGATCACCTACACAACTTAGTATGGAGATTTAGAGATTAGCAATCCATTAGCACGTCAATCATCATTACAATGAAACTGAGACCCTAGAACATCCATTTAGACCTTGGACATCCTCACCTCTCTCTTCTCTCTCTACTCTTCTCTCTATTTCTTATGCATACTTGACAACCCTTCGCATTGTCTAGCTAATTTATGAGAATATCGATAACAGCATCAGATAGGTTAAAGCTACATTGATTAGCAAGCATAACCTAAATATACTTTCTTAACATGTGAGCACTGACCAGACTGGAAGAATGTGGACCACAAAACTGGCAATGCAATGCCATTTTAGTTGCAACTAAACAATTTCAGCTCAGTAGCAATGGTCCTATAAATATCAGTGGAAAATGTAAAAACATGTTAGGCTTTCGAGCCAAAAGGAGAACCGCAGGCAGCTACCATTGACTGACTAACTACTTCAGGTGAACTTCCACGGTCACTCGACAGTTGGTCACCCTGTTTCTATTGCTGAACCAATATACGGAAGGCATGAGAGGTTCCAAAGTGCAGACCATCAAGAAACTTTCACAATATCATCGACTGCAGCGTGATTGAGAAAGGAAAAAAAAAAAATTAAAAGAACAAGTTCGACAGGAAGGAATTACCGACACAGTTAACTCTGGGGCTGAAGGGCTCGGTGGAGACCTCCTCCTTGTAACTCTTAAAACCTTCGATGATAACCTAATCAAAAAGTTTTGAAAGGCAAATTCCACAATTTAGTAGAGAAAAAAATCCAAGTTCAGATATCATCGCGGAAACCTGACCCGACAACAGACTGACAACGCGATTGCGGGCCCAGGGGCGGAATTTTACCTGCTTTATATGCATCCTTAAAGCACGAAGGTCTTAGAAATGCAACATCAGAGACCTGAGATAGCAGGAGATGAGTTAGACCAGCAAGCAGAGTAACTAGGGTTTCAGCTTACTAGAGTAGCAGGTCCTAGAAGTAGAGGAGGGCATGGAGACATGGAACAGTAGTAGGAAGCAAGAGATAGGTAGAGGAAAGAGAGTCGAAGAGGAGCACTGCTCACCGGACCAGAAACTCTCTGCTTGTAGCCAAATGGATTGAGCGATTCACTGGCTCTTCGCAACCCAGGAAGACTCGCACGAGAAATAGCTGAAACGCGGGAAGTGGGTGGGTACAGAGATCGGATCGGGTCTAATCAGGTTGGATCGGATCGGAACAGATCGAGTCGAGTCAAGTCGAGTCGAAGAGGATAATTTTTATTTTAACGTTTGTTTTCAACTTTATTTTCTTAAAAATCAAATTTAATGAATATTATGAAAAATTAAAGTTTTATTGTTTTAATCAATGAGAGGTTAGTAGTGAATAACAAATATTAAATCTTATTTGATATTAAAAAATTAAATTCAAACATTACGAAATTTAGTGACGTTTGATTTGAGTGATTTTTTTATTATTTTTAAAAAATTATATTTTTTATTTCTTAGAAAACAATTTTTAGGTATTTTTAATTTTCAAAAAATACTCACTTTTTATGTGAAAAATACAAATCAAATTATATTTTTTAAAAATATCACATTTTATCAGAAAAATAAAATAGAAAATGCTCAAATCAAACATCCATTAGATATTTTTATGTTTTATTTTACAAATTAAGTTTATGGAAATTAATTTTATAAAACATTTTCTAAATTTATTAAAAATGATAAATAGTGATGAGTGAGAATAAGGATTGTAACCGACCCTAGCCGAGCTGCAAATAAATAAATAAATAAAGGTGCTTGGCTCGTGCTCAATTGAGCTTGCAAATTTAAGTTTGGGTTCATGTCAACCATCGAGCCAAGATCCCAGCTTGATTAAAAAATTAAAATTAAAATCAAACTCTCAAGCTCGAGCTCGAGCAAAACTAAAATAGACGTGATTTTATAATGCATTTTTTATATTGTAAACAATAATAACTGTTTGATTATTTTTAAGATAAACTTTCAAATTTTAAGATTTTAAGTAATACTTACCAATAATTATTAGGTGGTACTAAATTGTTCAATATTTGCATCAATAAATAAAAATAATATATAATATATAGTCTGGTTCGATAGGGATCGTTAAACCCTTGAGTTTGTATTAAGTGAGCTCAAGATCTCGAATATTAAATGAGTCAACTCGAGCTTAACTGAAGCTTGATCAACTCTGAGCTTGGGTTGAACTTTGACCGAGCAACTTGACTTATTTATAGTGAGACAACACAAGCAATTGGCCCTTAGTAATAGTTGACCAAACTTTACTAATTTAGGATTTTGATATTTGAACAATATAGTTACACAAGTTAAGTGGTGTGTCCGTCCAAGTGGATCAAATGTGTTAAACACTTAGCATTAGTTTAAAAGATCAATATGGAATTAGTAAGGACATGTCAAAATTAACTAGGCACTTAGCAAATGAGGAAGTTTTAGAGTAGTTGACATTAACAAATTAAAAGGCTCATAGTAGAGAACTATAGGCAAATGTGGAAATCTTAGAGAAATGAATTCTAGGCAAATATAAAAGCCTTCGAGGATGAGGTCTTAGTATATTTAGGTTGATATGTATTAATGATAGAAGGAATTCCTAGATACATGGGGATCTCTTGGTGTAAATGAATTTTATGCGAATAGTTTTTAATGATGTGAATAATATCAGTCTACTGCACTAGTTGATTGTGAATAGTATTTTTAACCATAAATCCTAAAAAATATATTTAAGTCGACTACTACAATCAATTGGTAGCCATGATACTAAGCTAGAAGGAATCATTAGTAGTTAAAGCTGAAGCAAAGTTTGAATTTGGGCAAATCATTCGAAGAGTAGTTGATTAGGAAGGTGCAAGCACAGGGGCGGAGCCAAGATTCAAAAATACCTGGGGCTAATCACCGACAACGGTAATCGCAGCTAAGTCATGAGGGCAGGGCAAAGTCGACATCATTTGCGATGGAGAGAGAAGCGACGATGAAAGTATCGACAGAGAGAGTAGTGGACGTTATGCGGTGATGATCAGGAAAGAAGGTAGTGATGGTGGGGTTGGGGGTAGCGATTTCAACGATAATTGCACATATATCACATGGTAATAGAGAGAAGGAATATCGCAGTTATGCTCATCGAGTAACGGACGGCCGCTTGAAAGGAGGGACAAGGAAGGAAGCGATGCCGACTGCTCGTGCAACAAATAGAACAATCCGACATGGTCAGGTGAAGCCGCCGTGGGGAGGTTAAGCATTTATGAATAAGGGGAAATTTATGTTTAGTTACAATTTTTAATAAGCAATATAATCATGCAATAGGAACAAATAAAGGTTAAAATAAAATTACGATGAATAATAAGGACTGAAATAACATTACTATGAGGTTAAAATAAAATTTTACTTGTAATTTTTGTAAAATGGGTGGGGTTGAAGCCCACCCTAGCCCAAGTGTAGCTCCGCCCCCTTGCAAGCAGTCAACTGAAGAGCTAGGTTCAATCACGAATGGCAACCTAATAAAAGATGATTTCATAGAGATTTTCATGTCATGGATGTTTGAGGGTTGGTGAGTGTTATTGCATTCTATATAGCCTCCATAAAGCAATTAAAAGTAACGAGAAAGAAAGTAAAACATAGAATTTTGTGAAGTTATTTATTTTCATTGATTTTTTTTTTCTTTATTTGTATTTTTTACATTCTTATTGTA
This sequence comes from Kaempferia elegans, assembly GCA_037974815.1. Taxonomy (NCBI): domain Eukaryota; kingdom Viridiplantae; phylum Streptophyta; class Magnoliopsida; order Zingiberales; family Zingiberaceae; genus Kaempferia; species Kaempferia elegans. The sequence goes on along the minus strand of JBBPFQ011108326.1, from coordinate 1,204 downwards.
TTTCCTATAATAACATATATTATAAGAGATTTACATCCAGAAGTTGTCCAACAAAGAGAAAGATAGTAGTGATTATGATGGGACTTAGGGGTAGGAATCTAGGAGTTCTAGACCATATAAAATTGATTTGTATATATATACTTATTTATGCTTTTGTATTTAATTTTGCTATTTTTTGTTGCACTAATAATGTCACGCCCCCAATGAGTCTCTGCCCAACAAATAGATAGCATCTCCCTATTTGTGATAACATATGGAACCAGGATACATATCCACATGGTTAAACAAGCATACGACATCAACCCACATAGTTGGAAATATCAAACACAGAAGAAGATAAACATAGTACATAGTCTATATGGGTAGTACCAACACAAACACACAAGAATAATATACTGTGTACCGGTACAACTTACCTTAACAAATACATAACAATTAAAAGGACATCACAAGTCCATATTTCACATATAAGTTATATAATGCACGAACACATTCAGAAAACTAAAATATGAGTAAAAATTAACAACAAAAACAAAACTCACGATGCGACATGGGACTAACAGTTAGGACCTCTAAGTAGCACGACATGTCATCCACCTGCTAACCTGGAAACAAAAGGGAATGCAAAAGGTAGTGAGTACAAATACTCAACAGGTATAAGAAGATAGAACTGTAGAATCATTTGGTGTCGGTGGATGAAGGTCGATAACCTGCAAGTTAAAAATAGAAAATCTTGATCTAATTATAAGCAGGGATATCACATTAGTTCAACAAATTAAACAAAAAAACACGACATAAAAGAATGAAGCTCAGAATTTACTTTGTTACTATATGGTTGTTAATCCAAGACAGTTGAAAAACTCACAAAAAAAATCTCCTTCTTTAGGCGGAAATATCTCTTACAAACAGTTAAAGTTTAGAAATAGACTAGGAAATTAATACAGTGTTGGACCGTTTAAAGCTGGTGAACGAAGGTTGATAATCTGCAAGTTAAAATAAATATCATTCTTAGACTATTAAAACTAAATCAAACACAAAAAATAAATAAATAGAAATTGTATGAGACAGACAGAAAATTTACTTGGATCACGATCAGGGGAACACTACCCCAAGACGGTTGAAGCGCTATTAGAAAAACTCCTTATTCGGAGGCGGAGAAGCCTCGTACAGATGTTTGAAGCTCGAGAACTTTTAAAGCACAAAT
>JBBPFQ011108111.1:0-10031 GCA_037974815.1 Kaempferia elegans | reverse complement strand
TAGAAAAGGTAACATACCAAGAACTTCCCTTTGTTTTTCTGAGACATCCTGCTTTACAAATAAAATGAATTAGAGAATACCCTACTGAATCTGACATAGTGCAAAAGCTTGTTGAGCATAGCTTATTAATCTAATGATTTGGGCACATGCAGATCCTCCTCAACGATTTTTCACTTCATACATAATTCACGTGGTTTGGCTAAACCATAAATCAAATACTTTGCATTTGAAACACCATACTGTACATTGTCAAATTATTTTCTGAAATTTTACCAAGAAAACGAATAACTTGGAAATCCATTGTTTGAGAATTAAGTGAAAGTATTTAAATATTTATTTAATATCCTCCATTAGAAATTGAAAACTTGCCAATAAATATATCTGAATAATCGGAGGTAAAATATATGTGCATAAAGAAAAATACAGCTTCAACTCACATTTTGACCCATAGCAATTGATTGTACAGCCGTTAAAATACCTGGAAAAGAGGATAAAAGAGAATGAGATTGCTAGTTTGGGCTTAGTTACTTTGCTCTTCTAAAGCAAATAACATGAATTATATACAGTTTTGGCAATTTATGACTTTCCTAGAATTAATTAATATTTTCATACAACTTTGCCAATTTATCACCCTCATTGATTTGTCATCTTAATTTTTTTAAAAAAAATAATGCTTTATCGGGTATGGCATTATTACCAGGATTGTGGTCTGACATTAGAGGCGGTTGCTTTTCAGCAAGTTGTCAAAGCTAATCATTACATGGAATAAATGGCTCATATAGATGTATGGAACCATTATTGGATATGACTGCTTATATGCTGGTATAATCTTCTAATCAAATTAAAATAATTCTTTTAACCATGAAAAAATTTCTGCATGATATTAGATCAATCAGCACATAGGTTCTTACTACACCTAGCTAGGAGCAAACTATTGATAAGATCACTTCAAACCTAAGAATCAGATAATCAGAAAACCAGTGTTTTCTGAATTATGTGATTTAAGATAGCTAGGAAATATGATTCACCAATTATTATATTGAAGTCAGACAATCAATATTCAATTTAAATCCATATCTCCAGCCAAAAAAAACAAATGAAAAAATTGCCTCACAAGTAAATACTCACCTTTCAAAGCTATGATAGCCTGAAGCCTGACATCTTCGTGAAAATAAGCTGCATGCCTGACTAAAATTTTCAATGACTCGTCCATATAGCTAGCATTGATTAAAGAAATCAAACAGTTGTATGTATGTTGTATACGGTATAAGGTAAGAAAAATGTCGAATAATTAGGATACGGTGCATAAACACTCTTAGTATGGAGTGCAAACAAGCCAATAGCTTGGGTTGCGGCAGCCTTTTCATCCAAAACCCCAGTCCTCACACTAATGTTACGAACTCTAGGTTCATCATTATCTTCATCAGAGGACACACCTCCAAACCCGTTGTCAATGCTGCCAGAATCATCAATGTCCACTGCGGAGCCATCATCCAGATTACACGAATAAAATACAAGAGGTACAACATGCTGAAGGTACTGTACCAAAAAAAATGCTACAAAATGTTACTTCAATATGTTCCTGATAAGAGAATCAATAACCAAAAGGTAGAGAATCATACCTGTGCAAAACCATCACCCAATATTTCAGCCATATTGCTAAAGAAACCATGAGTATATTCCCGAAGTTCACTGTAATCCAATGCAAAACCCTGACAATACAGATATAGACAGCTCAAATTGGTGCTTATTTCTACAATACTACATAAGGCCTTCAATAGTAACTCACAGCAAGTGCAGCCTCAATGAAGGGGGGAAGTATAGGTTCCATCCTCGTTCGCCCAACTGCCATAGCAACTATTCCAACTAATTCAGTTGCCCTAGCTCGTGCTCTCAAGTCCTCATCATTTGTCAATACCATAAAACTTTTCATTAATTCAAGAACTTTCTCTGCATAAGGAATAAAAGCCTGCTCGGCAGCAGAAGCTACTGAACCAATTGCAGACTGCATGTAAAAAAAGGTGACAGATGAATTTAATAACAATCTAGTATCAGCAAAATAAACCAACATAAGAAAAGCGAATAAGGATAATAACCATGCATGTCTCTTGCAGATTTCGTGGACTGTTTTGAAGCGAGAGAACAAGTCTTCCCATTAGAGGATCGAGATAAGGAAGAATTTCTTCCTCCATGTCTTCACAAAATGCTGCAAGTGCATAGTATGACTTTTCCTGTAGCAATAATCAATTAATCATGAAAATCGGACACAATGTTACTACAGAATGTCTAATGTCACACCCACTGCAAGTTACCTTTACTTCATCAGATGGGTCATCAAGGGCATTCAGGATACATGGAAGCACACTTTGGTAGCATGATAAAATTTCTGGCTGGAGATGCTCAGCGAACTGGCCCAATGCAAATGACGCAGCCCCCCTTACCATTTGTTCTTGATCTTTCAGGGCTCCCAAAACTATGTGTAAAATATGTTCTAACTTGTCTTTTAGCAACTCAAAACAACCCTCAGAGACAACACCTAGTGCTGTAACAGAAGCTTCCCTGAACTTCGGGTTGTTGTGATTAAAGTTTAACGATGCAAATTCAAATATTGGGGGGAAAACATTCTTAGGAATATTAATAGCCATTGTGTCAATAACCTCAGCAGCAGCTCGATCAGCAGAAAGATCAGAATCCTCATCTCCATCAGTCGTTTCTGTAAGAAGAGGACACAGTACTTGCAGAATAGGTACTACAAGCTTATGTTTCTTCAAAAAAGTTGCTTTGAATTTTGCCAACCATGAAATTATCTGAATTGCCTGGCATTGCCAACAGGATGAATTAGAAATTACCAACACACATCAAATACCAACATTCTGAATCTGGCAAACCTGGTGTCTTATGTTCAATTCCAAACTCTGACTTGAGCAAACTTCAAGAGAAAATTGCACTATCGACTTCACAGAATCCCCAAGTAGAGGAGCAGGAGATTCGATGAGCTCATCAAATATTTCAAAAGCAATAGAAGCAACATCTTCCACACCATTAGCTAGGCATTGCCTCGACACATTCAATATGCTTGGGATAAAATCACGAAACAACTTTACCTACAAGGTGAGAAGAAAATAATATCAAATTATACTTGAGAGGAATACAAGGATTAAACATGGTTCTCATTCAATAATTTGCAAAACTGAAATGAGTGAAGTTCATTTTTCAGAGGCTATCATTTATGTTCAGTCAGAAGCAAATTACGTATTATTGCAAACATTTGATGAATGAATAGTAGAAGAAACCTACAAAGTACAACAAAGTGGCTAACAAACTCACCACATTTGTTCCATCGTTTATAAACTCAATAAAGGATCCAACAGCCCTGAAGCACAAAAACTGGGTCAGACCAAATCCAGGCCAAAGCATACGTGCATGAATAAATAATTAATTAATTACAAAAAGGACACTCATTCAAATTATTACAAAATACACACTTCAGAGCAGCAACTCTAACACGAGTGCTAGTCTCATCTTGCAGGCACTTGAGCAAAATAGGTTGTAGATCTCCCAAATGAGTTTGAAATGTTGGTCCAATTGTTTCAGTGAGAGAGCTGAAAAGGATCAAAGCCACCTAGCAGAATACAAAAATATTAAATACGCATTCTGCAAATTGAAAAAACCATTAAACTAAATCACAAAGAGAGGACAGGTAAAGAAACAAGCAGTCTTAAAGAAGAAAGAGGCATGAAGTATGAACCTAATGTGATACCAAGTTTTAAATCACATTGTCAAATAGCTAAAACAAATACCATAGACTATAATGATCCAACCAGATAGCATCAAGGTTCAGTTTATGCATATTATCAATGTTATGCTCCATGAACCAGGCTAAGATGAACCAAACCAATTCAGGTTTATTGAACCAAGTCCAAATCACAGACTATTTCATAATTACAATACATCACATATCATTCACAGTGATCATCATTATCCAATGTTTAAGGCTCTATATCATGATCATCTTGAGGCAGCCTTGAGAATTCTTAGATGCCTGAAAAATGTCCAAGGGAAAAGTCTTTTGTACTATGAGTGATGTCACCTTTACATACTAATTACAGGGAATACCAATGCTGATTGGGCAAGTTCTACAGAAAAATCAATATCAATGCTACATTGAGAGGTAATTTAGATTTCACACAAGAGTCAATCATAAATATTCATAGCTTTTTTTTATCAAGTATAGAAGTGGAAAATATTGTCATGACCCTAACCATATGTGCTAACCATGTGAGCTTATAGGAAAATAACTTTAAGAAACGAGGGTCAAAGGAAAATAACATACTTCTCGATGGTCTTCTTGTGAGCTTTGACTGCACTGGAAAAGGAAAGGCAATAATTCAGGCCATTCTCCTGCTGGGACTGCATACTTCGCAATGATGCTCACAACATTAGCACTTGCCCGCCTAACAAGAGAACTGCACAAGACACCACATCCTTATAACTATGTAACCAATGTTATTCCTATTTCTAACACTTCAAAGAATCGAGATGGTTGTTAAACAGAACTTAAATTATAAAAAATGAAAAATTCAATCAAAACACCAATTTGTGATACTTTAGCCATGAAGTTTATGAGTTGTAAATGTCTAGGTATCCATCACAACTCTACTATGAATTCCATTAAAATGCTGACATCATGTGCTTACTTTACAAGGCAACCATTCATTATATCCGAGTTTTGCTAATTGCCCAAGAACCAGTATGTTGCTTCTAACAAGTTCTCCATAATTAGAATACTTTGCACATGATGCCTGATTGGGCTTTACTTTGTATTTGAATATATAAAATTTTAATGTTTTTCTTTAATGCAACAATTCATTAAGAGAGTAAAGTCATGTATCTGTCCACTTATCACCAAATAAGCATGTTAAACTAGCATTCCAAGAGAGATCAGATTCATGGATGGCAAGATACGTATATTACCTACCACACATAAAGTTTGTGCATAAATCTGTTCCATGATTCTGAGTGAAAATAATGCATTTGAAGATAACTATAGTCCATTATGATAATAAAAACATAATGTGGTAGCAGAAAGCTACACTACTCTTTAAAAAGTTGTGATGAATACATATACAGCGTAACAAGTGTATTCAATCTTTAGTGTTTCTTATTGATAGAAAAATATAAGGAGCAAGGAGTATAAATGGATACGAAGGACAAAGTTCACATGACTGAACTACTGTGTGGCAGTGATTGGTTGGTTAAATAACTGCTTTAATGTCATTATTATTCAACAACTAAAGATGGTAAATAAAATCAGATGACACTTTCACTCAAATGATAAATTCTACTGATCCCATAGATTCTAACTAATTGTGACTATCCAAAGATTCTAGTTTAAAAAAAAACAAAACTTAAAAAATTTGGCATTGTAGCAGGAAAGCATACAAAAACTAGACAGTAGAAAAGTGTAAGAATCAGAAGGGAAAATTTCACTTTCTACAGTTAGTAGTAAGAATTCACCATCAATCCCAAAGAACAATTTTTCAAATTGGAAGTGATGACTTCGTAAACTGCACAAACCAAGAAGAGCCATTTGGTATGGACGTTCATTTTCCAAAGAGAACTGACTTCATTTCCAACATTCACGTTTATACATTCCTCACTTGGAAAGAAACTATTAACATCGAGCATCAACGAACGACCATAGCCAAACTGCCCCTTCACCTTTGCCCTCAACTAATCGCTGCTGAATACAAACCCAATAACGATTTTTATTTCTTTTTTGTGACGTTAACAAAGCATCAATCTACCAAAGTGAACTCGCCTATAAACTCCTTCGACGGACAAAGCACAAAAAAAAAACTAGGAATTGCACATCTATTGAAGAAGACGGACGATAAAAGGAGAGATATTAATTAAGAATCGAGACCTGTGCTCGAGGGTGATGCTATCGATCAGCGCCTGCTTAACTGAGACCTTGAGGGCGGGCGAAAGCTTGGCCCAGTGTCCAGTGATCTTCTTGCGGAGGAGGACGGCGGCGAGCTGGCGGACGTTAGGTGTCTTGGCGGTGCGGAGGTGGTGGACGAGGGCGGGAACGACAGCAGGGTCCTTGGACAGCCGCTTGATCTGCTCCTCCGCCTGCCGCCGCGCGTCGTTGTCCGGCATCAAGAATTGAATAAGCAACAACTCCAACGACTGTGCCATCGCCGCCGCCGCCGCTTTCTTCACACTCCTCTTCTCGTCTTCCAAATTGTTGTCGGCTGTCGACGCTGAGAAATGAACGAATATATATAGTGGAAACCCTATAATACAGCTCCGTTTCAGTTGTATTTTTACTTTCATCTCTTTTTGGTTAAAGGGTTTAGGGCATTATTTAGGTGTAAAAATAAAAATAAAAATACGATGAAAAAAAAAATTAACATTTTTGACTATTTAATATGACTTATTTTAACGTTTTCCTAAATTTATTTTTAAGGATAAACAAAGTACCAGAGCTCTAAAATAATAAATCATAGGGACTTAATTATAAAAAACCTGAGCAATCGTCATCGACGACGAAACGATTGTCTCCTCCTTCGCCGGCGAGAAGGCTAAAGAAGCGGACGGCGAATAGAGGGAAGCCGGATGCGGTGAATATTAAGCGCCATCCTGTCTTCCGCTCGTCTCCACCGCGCCTAGCTAGCCTCGGTCGCCGCCTCCTCCTCCGGCAGCAACAGCTGTACAGTTTGGGGCCGACCGACGACTCTCTCAACAGCACGACCACGTCACCGGTAATTGTTGCCTCGTCCCTGGTGGTTTCCAATGCGCCCGGAGATCTATCTCCTCCAAAAATCGCAGCCGCCACGTTGTCGTTTCTGACTGTGAGGACACTCCGAGGAGCACGGCGGCGTTCCCGGCTCCTGCTCAAGATGCTGAAGTCTTCCTCCTCCTGCTTAATTATCATCTCTAGTTTGGAATAATCTTTTTTTAATCTTTAGTTCATCAGTCGAAAATTAATGTAGGTCTATCATGGTACACTTGTATATAATGTGATCGATAAATTATATAACCATGTAGGTCTATCCGTTTAGTAGATAGATCAGACGACAACTTTCAGTACTAGTTAGCTAGAAAACAAAAACATCCATCTACAAAGAAGGACAAATTCTTTTTCTTTCTCTATCTGTTTACTCAACGCATTAATTAAGACAGTGCAATAATGGCCTTTGGAAAGAACCTTTGAAGTGTAAGATATTGTACAATTCATACTGATTTCCCATACGTAAAAACAGATAATTGAATGATCACTTTACTTTGTCTAAAAGCTTACTGATCCGGCCGATCTTTCTCCATTCAATTCCTTGACAAGATTTCCATGAGTTGAGAAGAATGAAGCCTGGTCCGGAACGATTGGCAATTGCAGAAAATTCTAATGGCTTCGAACCAGACAACACTCCCCTCAACTATGACAATTAACGTGAAGATCGACGATGCCGAGAGTTTTGTGAATTAAAGTGCTTTTATACATGAAATGAGGAAAGAAAGAGAGGAAGGAGCTAGCTAGCACAGTCCTCCAGTTAAGTGTTTACAATAGCTTAGTTTAGTTTAATTAATGCTGAGTAAGTCAACTCGACCATGATGAGATGCTGCTGAGCCAAGTCAAAGCGAGCCAATGCACAGTTAAATATTGGGGGAACGATGCTGCAATGAGTGTGATGATATATTCTTGGGGATTTTTATGCTGAAGGAATTTGAGTACTGTTAAAGATTTAGGGTCTGACTTCTGACCGTGGACTGCTGCTGCTTTATATATTCTCGATGAGAGGTTTGGCTTTTGCTCGCCACTGGGGAAAAGGTTGGTGTTAATTTGCTGTGATTCCAAGCTTGATAATCAAGCAAACAGAAGAGTGGCTTTTGTACGTGTGTGCATGGGCGGAGAAAGAACAACAAGCACAGTGTATATAGTTAATTGTCTTCCTGATGAGGACCTGTAGACGCCTAGCCTGCAGCTAGCGCGCCGCCTGCCCTCAACCAGCTCTGCCGCCTCCGCCGCCCGCCTCGCCTACCTCTTTGGCCTCTACCTCGACGATGGACAGTACGTCTTCGGCGCGCGTTCTGAGCGTCGTCGCGGTCTCTGTCCTCGCCTTCTCCGGCGCCGTCGTTTGCCTCCGGGTGGTGCTCTGATTGCACACTACCTCTGATTGACACTATCTATTAACAGTCCCTTAAAGTAAAAGCAACTCACTTAATTAATTACAACGCTAAACTTAAATAAATAAATAAATAAATAAATAAATAAATAATTATGATAAAAGAAGATTAACATTAAATGAAAAAGTCGTTGAATATTCATATTTAGTTTTAAACTGATTATAACAGAAATTACATATCAGGTTAATCAAAACCTCGACAAAAGTTAAGATACGAGAGTTTATCCCATGAGGTTTAGAGGTCGAAATTCGACGCGTCCGAGCATATACCTCCTCGATCCCTATCTTAACCATTTGCACAAATAGCTAGTAATCACTCGTGTTTTACCTCCTCCGTATTGGCCTGAGGATGAGTTATACTGGGGTGATGGGGCGAACGAATCACCTTTTATCACATATTTAATATTTTTTTTTTATGAATTTGGGTTTAGTTCTTATTTGAGTCAAGTTTGATTTAATTTGTTGAGATGTTATTGATTGGTAACATAGTTAAAAGTTGTATTAACTAATATGATTCAAATATTTTATTTGTAAATATTATTTATGAATATTTTTCGTAAAAAATTTACCATCTCTGTTCATAAATAGTATATATATTAATCAAACAGTTCTTATTAGGCAGAACATCTGAATATTCGATTCATTTGCCAATATTCTTTTCCTACGTTACAACCAGCCAATAAGAAAACAGATAATAGATTAACTTTGGAATTTAAGATTTTATAGATTTGTCACAATAATTTCATCATAGCCAATATTCTTTTCCTACATTAGCGAATCAGATCGCAACTAATCGGTTCGCACAACGAATCGATCTCTGATAATCATCCGAATCATAAATAAAAACTAGCTCGTCATGGTACACATGTATTATATGTGCAATATAATATATAAATATAATAAATTAGACCGGATACAAGCTCGAAAATAGTCATACTCTTCCTTAAAAAAAAATTAATTTAATTTTTTATATCATATATTAATTTTATAAAAACATATATTACACTTTATCTTATCCAAAAAGGCAAGAAATGTGTGTTTATAATGTCGTCGACCTAAGGTATTTTAGAAACTTTTTTACTTCTGGTGTTGTTGATTTAAGAGATCATGGTAGCATAATAACTATTAATAAAAAAAATTATCAATAATATGCAACAACTAAGTCTCAAACTCTACATCCTTAACTGTAATGGAAAAAAATTTACAATAAATATATGCAGATGAGTCTTGAACTTTAAATCCATGATTGATTAATAGGAAATATTTTCAATAATCACTACTAGAAATAAAGTGTTTAATGACACACATAAATATCCTTATAGTCTATATTTAGTGACACCTGAGCTATGCTGACATTACCGAAAAATGTATTGAAATGCGGTGTTAGCATAGACCCTCTGATATTCCTGACATTTATATAATGTCATTATAAAATATATATGCTAACTTCAAAAGTGTCTTTACTATAGAAATATACTGACAATCGAAAATGTCACTATAGAAATATCTATAATGTCATTTATGTATGTCTTATTAATATCTTAACACAGACAAGTATAAATGTCATCTAAACTAATTTATATTGACAATTATAAATATTTCAAATATTTATATAAAGATGATAAAATATGTCAGTAATAATAATTTATAAGGACATTTTAAATTGTCATCTTAACTATTTTATAATAATATTAAATATTATTAATAATATTTATTTAGAATACATATCTTTTACCATATAGTAGTAAAAAATTACACATAATCACAGTTTATCATAATCACAGTTAACCAAATATACATAATATAAATTCTACATCTCACAACATTATCACAATTTAATCATCA
>JBBPFQ011107787.1:0-10033 GCA_037974815.1 Kaempferia elegans | reverse complement strand
TCTATGCCTCATTGATCAATCTAGATATCAAGGATAGAAGGACTGAGTCATACAAGATAATAGACACGGAAAGGTTAGGTCAGATCACGACATTCTCATCACTTGGGTAGCAATGATGCATTGCTAGATGCCACTCATTGGTTATTTATCTAAAATTTTGATTTAGATACATTGCCAATGTTATGTGAACCTATTAGGTTGCACACAAAGGACATATTGATTTAGAGATAGATTTATTTTAGTTAGACTAAAATACTATGGACCTTAAGAATAATGGGTTAATCCAAAGTGTTAATGTCTTCTTTGTAGTGATTGACATTAGTGCTAGTGGGAGATTGTTAGTATTAACCCTAAGAGCTAATTATGAAATGATTAGGCTTATTGGATTAATGAGTCCAATGCGAGTTAGACTCATTGGGTTGGATGAAGTCTAATCGAGTTAGACTCAATTGAACCCATTTATTAGAGAAGAAAAATGATAATTAATTTGGATCAATCATGCATTGAAAGAGAAGACCAAAAGGCAAAAAAAACCTTCTGTATTCTTCCATTAAAGAGTTTAATGAATCATTAATCAAAGAAAGACCTTTGGTATTCATTGAATGAGGAAATGACATATACATAGTTCATACATCAATCAAAACATCAAAACTACTCCCTACATCCTATAATCAAGAGAACTACTCCATAACAAGGGAATTACAATCTAAAGATACAAATAAAGGCATTTATACAATTTAAATCAGATAATAGAGGCAAAAGATGATTAGAGAGAAGATTCTTGGTGTCTTCGGAGCGGTTCCCTTGCGCCAGAGGTGGACAAATCGCCGGAGTAACTGAAGATAATGCTCTAGGGTTTCTCCTAGTGGGGGAAAACTATCTCCCAAGGAGGGGGATGAAGCTTCCTGGCCCAAGAGTATGATCCCCAATCCAATAGGGTGAATCCCCTTATATAGGAGCTAAAATTGGATGCTCGAGATGGTCGTGCTGCTGGGAATGAGTCGCACGTGTCATGCATGGAAGCTGTAAATCTAGCATGACATGATTGTGCCTCTGGACACGGGCCACCCGTAGAGGAGTCATCGAACCTAGCATGACCTATGCCACTGGGCATGAGTCTTCGCGGTGGGGTTGCTGATCTAGGCACGACTAGTGCAGCTGGGCAGGTGCTACCCATGTCTAGATAAGGGGTTCCCCTCTTGGTCTTCAACTCCCCATTTTACTCCAAATTCACGCTCTATCAATAAAAATAAGCAAAGAGTAGTTGTCTAAACTAAAAGTATTAAAAAGAAGCACACAAAGATGAAAACATGAAATATATATACATATAAAATAAGATAAGATATGTGTTAAACTGTGATAAAAACTTATATGAAATGTCACACATTGATCACTTGGTAGTTAAAAAGTCTTGAAAGTTGATACTAAAGACTTGTTACTAAACATCTAAGTATTCCTACTCATAAAGGTATGCATTCTAATCTTAGTTAACCTTGCTTCTTTTGAGATCATTGTCGGAGTTACAAAGAATAATCTGAATTAAATTTTATTGAAATGTTGAACTCAAGTTGGGTTGGTTAGATCGAATTTCCAGGAAGGCTAGGTTCAAATTGTCAGGGAAGACTGAGTTGTTGAGCGACCCAAGTGGCTCAAGCTACCAAGTGACCTGAGCAAAGCTGTGTCGAATTGTTGAGTCGAAAAGCCAATTAGAGAGGTGTTGGACTGCCAGGCGGGAAGTAGGGTTAGCTCAAAATGTCAGCCATTAATGGTCAACCATGCCTAGGTGTCATCATGTAGGTTGATCTGCTTGATCAAATTTTACCCCAATAGATCCGACATTTGACATGGGTAGGTCATGCTCGCACGTGAGTCACCTAAGTTTAGTGCAATCTAAGAATTTGCACTCCCTATGAGCCCCCACATGAGAGAGAGTATCTTCCTTTATATGTTTGTAACTTCAATTATTATGATTCATTATAAATCAATTTTCAAGACACTCAACTTCCAATGTGGAAATAATATCTCATTTGCAATATAATTTCTTTCCTAAAAATATGTTTCCAATAATAGTTTCATAGTTATTGGGTGCTTGATCATGATTTTGTGGCCACCATTGCTATGTTCAATGGTTATGGAAAAGACAGATGTCTGTCCTCCCTTATGCACTAGTTATTGTTTGGACTAGTAGCCCCCGTGATTTACCTCCTTCGTGTTTGTCCTGGGACGGATTGGCGGAGGCACTGAGGGCGAGCGAATCGCCTTTTACCACCATTGGTTATGGAAAAGGAGCTCTGGGATAAGAGTACAACAGTAGGGTACTTCTCAATTTCTCAGACATCTAACGATTGAGTTTCAGCTTCAACAAATGAATGAATGAATTTACTTTAATGGGTAATTGACCTAATAACATTAGGTTGATGGATTAATGAGTCAACCGATGTGAATACTTCCCGATTTACCTTGCTCGTAAGTGGAAAACTTGTATAAGATTGAATCGATTACTTTCCAGATTAATCAAGGTAAGTTGAAAACCTAATACCAATTTTTTTTTAAAAAAAATAATCATGGAAAAGGAAGATAAAAGGAAAGAGTATTTCAAGAAATGTGTTTAAATGTCTGATTAGTAAATTATTTCGGTAAAACAGTGAAATTTATTACCCTGCTGATTTCCCACTACTGCTACATACCATTGTGAGGGAGGAAATTAAGAAAGTAATTTCTTTTTCAAAATTTTATTTTTTACTTAATTCTATAAATCTATATATCTTCAGGCTGGTTTAGTAAATTACTGTAAATATAGTAGATGGTGAAATGATTTTGCTATATTTGTTTGAGCAAAGAACCAACTTTGCCGTGATGGCTGAGCTAATCGATCGATAAGAAGCTTTTAATTAACAACAAAACATAAGTATAAACAGACTTGTCACTTTTATGGCTCTGCACCGCAGATCAATCTCTTCACCCAATTTCTTTTATTATTCTTTTTATTCTTATTCTTCTTCTTATTGTTATTTTGTTTTTTTTTTAATATCACGCCACTTCTGCTTTGGGCCGTGTAGCAGCCGCAGCAGAACAAGAGGAAGAAGACGAAGCAGCAGCTGCAGTGGAAGACCAATCGATGAAAGCCAACGCGAGGAAGGATGGCAATGGAGGAGCGGGAAACGGTGGTGCTTCGCCGCCGGTTACTCTCCTCCCCTGTTTCGAACTGAAAGCCTTCTTCGCCACTCTCGTCGTCCTCACCTTCGTCATGGCCGTGTGGCAGCTGCATCCCTACGAGTCGCTTTTTGAATCCCGCTCCGCCACCTGCCCTCTTACCGCCGCCGCCGCCGCCGCAGCCCGTCTCCACAAATCGGCGCTCTCCTTAGGCATCGATTCCTATCCCAACTCCACCGCCTTCACGAATCCGGCACCAAAATCCAAACTTTCCGATCTGCCTCCGAGAGCTCCGGCGAAGGACCCCAACAAGCGCGTTTTCAAGGCGTACGGAAGCGCCGCGTCGCTTTTCGTCCTCATGGGCGCCTACCGCGGCGGCCTCGCCACCTTCGCCGCCGTCGGCCTGGCCTCCAAGCCTACTCACGTCTACGGAACCCCCTGGTTCAAATGCGAGTGGGTGCCCAACGCAAACGCCTCCGCCGCCTCCCCGCCGCAGCCCGTCCGCGCGAAGGCCTACAAAATGCTCCCGGATTGGGGGTACGGCCGCGTCTACACTGTCGTCGTCGTCAACTGCACCTTCCCCTTCAACCCGAACGCCGACAACGTGGGCGGGAAGCTCCTCCTCCACGCCTACTACTCCACCAAGTCCCGGCGGTACGAAAAAGTACTGGCTTTGGAGGAATCGCCGGGCTCCTTCGATGAGGCCCGCTTCCGGCCGCCGTTCAAGTACGAGTACCTCTACTGCGGCTCCTCCCTCTACGGCAACTTGAGCGCCACCCGCATCAGGGAGTGGATGGCCTACCACGCCCACTTCTTCGGCCCCAGCTCCCACTTCGTCTTCCACGATGCCGGCGGCGTTGGGCCGGAGGTGCGTGCGGTGCTGCAACCGTGGGTGGCGGCAGGCCGAGCGACTGTTCAGGACATCCGGGGACAGGCTGAATACGACGGCTACTACTATAACCAGTTCCTAGTAGTGAACGATTGCTTGCACCGGTACCGGCACTCCGCCAATTGGACCTTCTTCTTCGATGTGGACGAGTACATCTACCTTCCTGATGGGAGGTCGCTCGACGCTGTGCTGCGCAACCTCTCCGACTACACTCAGTTCACCATTGAGCAGAATCCAATGTCGAGCAAGCTCTGTGTGCTCGACCATGGCAAAAACTACTCCCAGTGAGTGCCATTTCATCAATATTATTGGTGATTTTTAGCTTGAAGACATGCCTGATTAATTGTTGATTAGTTAATAAGTCGATGTCGAAATGGAGCTTGAAGTCACTGATAGCAATAATTAGCACAACAAAAACAGCTACAATCACAAGTGATGATACCCAATCATTGGATTCTACAACATGGATCTCATCTTGCTATCAAACATAAACATGATTCATCAAACTTAAACACTGAATTTATTCATGAACGTTCCGATTCATTTACGGCCCTTTTCCATTTAGGTTCAAACAGGGCATCCTAAGAGGTTTGGGCATATGATACTTTTGGAAAAAACTTCTTATTGATTAAAGCCTTAGTTTGATGGTGTATGGTGTATCTAGTTGATAAGCTATCGCAATGGTTTCTCGATGTTGAATGTCTATTTTTACCACCGTGCCCGATTGGTTTCTTCATCTTACTGCTTAAACTTAAGAACTCCTGAACTCAATGTGCATGAAACTAGTATCTGCATATGCATTCCCCTAATAGTCTTGGTCAACTGTATTGTGATTGTTACAATTATGGTACTTGACTTTTGCTCCATCTCTTCGGTGGTATTTGCCCAATTACTTAGGATTATTATGTAAGAATGTTAACGATAGTTTGATAGTTCTTCATATGTTTTGACTCTGATGTAGATATTGTTGAAGGAATTAGTAGTTGCAGTTATGGCATTTGTCCCATTTGTTTGAAGACAAGTCTAGGTTTTGTTTTGCTTGAACTTGAATGTTATCACTTGAAGAATATCAACTGAAGTAGTTCGACAAAATCTCTACGGCCTGGAGTAGTAGTTTCTCATTTCTTGGCTGCATTTTTGTAAGTTTATCATTTTGTTATATTCAGGGAGTGGGGCATCGAGAAGCTAGTCTTCCGGAACTCAATCACCGGCATAAGGAGAGATCGGAAATACGCAATTCAGGCAAGGAATGCATATGCCACTGGTGTTCACATGTCTCAAAATGTCATTGGCAAGACGACACACAACACAGAGGACATGATCCGGTACTACCACTACCACAATTCTATCAATGAGCTAGGTGAACCTTGCCGGGAATTTGTTCCGATGCCACCGCCCGGGAACGTGACATGGTTCGAGAAGGTCCCCTATATTTACGACGATAATATGAAGCGTCTCGCAAACACCATCAAGAACTTTGAGAAGCAATCCATTGGAGTTGTTCAGAGATAGTGCAGCAGCAATGATCAGTGCAGTAAACCATACCATGTACAGCACATGCATTCTTTGGGGATGTTACCGAGTATTCTTCTTTAAGCCTCTCCTTCCAACATGAAATCGAGATAGATAGTCGACGAAGGAGAAGCATCTCTAAGATTGTTATCTTTTTGATCTTTTCCTCCTCATTGCATCTCCTTTATATAAACCTTTGGTCAGCTTGTTAAATCTTTCGCATGTTGAGTAAAAGTTTACCTATTTTGGCCAGTTTTGCAAGATGTTATGTGATAACTTTTTTCATAGAATTCTGATTGAATGGCTTGTATCTTTCTTCTCTCTATTCCTTGAATAAATAGATGAATATATAAAAATTAAAAGTTGATTTAGAGTTATTTTAATATTGATTTCATTTTATTTAGGGCTATACAAATTAATTACGACTGATTTCTCCCTGATTATAACTATACAAACTAATTATGGAATTTATAATAAGACTACAAAATAAATATTGTTTGCCACATATGATAACATCTCCGATATGATGCTAGCTAATAAAAAAAATATCAATTTGCTAATAAGAAATGGATGACATTGTTGAAGTAAGAGACTTGGTAAACATATCAATAATCAATGAGAGACATATGTGTTTATAATTTCTCAAATATAGTAACAATCTATTTAAGATTACATTTGGTTAGATGTAATATAATTAACTTTGTAATATAATGTAATTAATATTATATTAATACGTTCAGTAAAAGAGTTATATGTAATCTTTAATTATAAGGGTGGTCATATTATTTTGTTTGATGCTCATTGTTTTTTATAAGGAATGTATTTCCTATTATTATAAAATGACAAAGATATTATACGACCTCGACCAGCAGGCGGTGGCAGGTGAGCGCGGGCGGTGGGCGGGGTCAGTGAGGGAGGTGGTGTCTATTGAATTTGTTGAGGGTGTGCTTTGATGAGATGAGTTAAAGGTATTTTTAGCATATTAAATTTTAGGTTAGAATGTAATCCAGATTACATTAAATTATACGGTTAAAATTATACCAAATAAAGTAATCAACATTGTAATGTAATCTTGATTATATTATAAGGTTGATTATGCTTTACCAAACGTACCCTAATATGCATGGTGTGGTGTGATAGATTGAATTAGTAACAATTTGAATAACACTTGAATTATCAACATGAAAACAAGTGGGTTTAGATTGAGGAAATCCAAGCTCAAACAATAATCCCCTAAGCCAAGTAATCTTAAGCATGTATTATAAACCTGATATTGTTCTGCATGACACCAAAGAATCTCTAAGAAACATACACCACCTTATGATAGAACGACAGGTGTTTGGATACTCATCCCAATCAACATCACTAAAAATATTAAGACATGTAGAAGATCGATTCAGCAGAAAAGAATAAACCACGATGTGAATACCCCAAAGATATCTTATGATTTGATGAACGGTAGCCAAATAAAGATGGCAAGGAGAGTGCATAAATTAATTAACTTTGGACAACAAATGAAAGATTAGATATGGTAATAGTTAAGTAGTTTAAACTGCCCACTAGCTCTTGTTTTCTTATGTGGAAATTGACATTGACTTTTAGAGGAGTATCAACAAATGAAGAGTCCTGAAGTTGTAGGACCGTTGAGAATGAGAGGGGAGGGGTGAATCTTGTCGATTAAAAATTTTTCTTTTCTAAATGAAACTTATCAGAAAAATAAGTATACAGTGGAATAGAAATAAGGAAAAATAAGAAGAAAAATCACACTTAGGTTTTTATTTGGTCGAACCCAAACCAACTCCTACTCCAAGATCCACGATACTTTGGACTGTATCCATTGGGCAATTCACTATAATCTCCTCCGAAGTTTTGAAAGGAGAAATCGAATACAAAATGAAAGAGATAGTAACAACTTTACTATTCTCTTGGTTATGCATGAAAACAAAATTTACATACAATAGTATAGTAGAAATAGAAGCTCATTGTCTACGTTGCTCTCAGTGCGGAGGCTTACTTGAAGATGATCTTGGCACATAGAATGAGAGCTCAAAACATGGAAGAGTTGATTCTTGTGAAAAACTAATATCGAGCCTCTGACCTTGAGGCTTCTTTATAGTTGAGCCACCAACCTATCAAATCCCATTGATTTAGCTGAGCTTTCAAAATTTTCATTATTCCATCGACTAATCCTACTAATCAGTCGACGGAACCTAAGGTATCTTCTTGGGTTCAAGTCCAGCTTCTCAATCTAATTCATGGCAAAATCAGGTTGATATCAGTCGACTAATCCACTCTATTCGTCAACTGAACCCAAGTTTTCCTTTTTGCAATCTAGCAGATCAAGTCCAATCTTGGTGAAATCTGATGATTCGTCGACTGAACATACTTTATCAGTCGATGAAACCCAATATTTCCTTTTCTCCTTCAATCTGATCTAATTTCATCACGATAATATCTCTGATCCATCGACAGATACATCTTATCCATTGACAGAAAAATTTCTGAGAATCCGTCAATTGAACCTATTTTCCTATTGACAGAACACCTATAAAACAATGTTAGAACAAATATAGTATTATCTTGCAAAACAAAGTTAGAACAGATATGTGCATGATAAAATCCTTATTAGGATTTTAGTCTGATCTCAACTTAGACTTCCGTGTTAGCTCTAAGTTGGATCAACCCCTAAGTCTCAATTGAAGCTCGTTCGATTCTCTCCACTCCAGTTACTTATCTTACTTACCATATGTCAAATATCCATGCTTGATGTCTAATCTCTGAGACACCGGGTCTTTCCTGACCTGAATATCTGGGCTACACTTGCCCACTAAGTCCTCCTGCTAGATGTTTGATCCTTCTGACCCATTCAAGCTTTCTTCCAGTCTAGTCCTGCCAACCCATCTGGACTTTCTACCTAGTGTCTGATCCTCAAGATCGATCTTGTCAATTCAGTCTGCACACTTAACAAGCATATCAAATACATGTGTTCTGACTTTAAACTCTTTGATATACGTCAAAATACCAAGTTTGATTTTCAGTACATTCTGTACTAACAATCTCTCCCTTTTTTATGTATGTCAATGCTCGTTTAAAGTTAGAAAAATATACCTTTCTTGAATGCAAGTAAAATGAATAACTTAGTTTGTAAGTTATCTTATTGTGTCCACTCCCCCTATTTGACTTTAACCCTTAACATATATCAAAAAGCAATGAAGGATAAGGTACGCAAATATAGTTAAGGAAAATAAAAGATATCACATAGTTAAGTTCAAACCAAATATGCATAAGTTCAAATAAAATATCACATAGTTAGTTCATACTAGAAATTAGAGTCATACATAGATAGAAAAATAAAATATGTCTAGTCCTATGAGGGAGGAGAAGGAGGTGGTTGTCTATCGTACCCAGATCGAACACACTCCGATGACTCCTCGCTGCTCCATATATAGTACATTGTAATGCTTGGTAAGTGTATTGAGTCGCTGCTCAAGTTTGTCGAGGCAACTATCAAAATGATGTCAGAGTGAATCAAAACAATTGTCCATATACTACTGAAGCAAGGTCTATAGAGAGTCAAATTGACCAAAAATGTCATCTTGAAGGCAAATGTAGACATAGTTGGACTTTGGAGATGCAGGAGGAGCCTAAGGACAACCTAGTAAGGGACTCTGAGGCTTTGAGTGATTAGGTAACTCTACATCAATAGGTGGCATCTCCTGCTCAATGGGATGTTGAGCTCGTGGATGTCTAGCCATTAAGACCAAGCTCTGCGAAGTCACTCTAATGTCAGCTAAGGATAATTGTCTACATCCTATTTTATCGAAGTCTCGCTGGACGGTAATCTCTTCTATAGCAGAGTTAATGCCAAAAGCACCAATTTAAGAAGTGAGAACATGACCATACATCATATGGACAGTTCTAGATCACTTATATCCAAAATAGTAAATAATAGTTTTAAAAACTCATAACCCTATGTCCAAGTCTAACCGATATTGGAAGGCATACATAAAGAATAGGTGTATAAGTTGTAGGACCGTTTCGGGCCGGTGGACGGAGGACGGAGGACGGAGGACAGAGATTGATAACCTACAAATTAGAATTGAAAATTTTTGAGCTATCTTAAGCAAAGATTCAAGTTAGTCTAGGACAACAATTATAAAGAACATAAACAAAAAGAAGAGGTTCAGATCTTTTACATGGTTACAACATAGGTGGTTGTTAATCTAAGACAGTTGTAAAGCTCACTAGAACAATATCCTTCTTTGGGCGGAGAAGCCTCTTACATACTTTGAACGCTTAGAAACAGACTAGGAAAACTGTACAGAAGTTATGTATAAGTTGTTATGCATTTCCTAGCTCTAGGGGCCTTTTATAGCTCCTGGAAACTCTATCTCGTGGGCTGAGGGCACCTTCAGGGTTGCCCAGGGCGCCTTCAGCTGTATAAAGTTTTATCCGTTGGATAAAACTCTATCTAATCTC
>JBBPFQ011107571.1:0-10035 GCA_037974815.1 Kaempferia elegans | reverse complement strand
ATGCAAATTATGCAATCTATCGTCTTTTTCAAAAAAAAAAAGAATCATAATTATCTTATATCTTCTGATACGGTATGCTGAAAGTGGGTTCAAAAAGCCTCTAGAGGCTAAAGTCAATGTGACATGGTGGTTAAAGTCTTAACCGACATAGAGGTCAAAGTAGACTCAAGTAAATTCATCCGTAGTTGGTTTGGTTAGTCCATCGTCAATCGAACTCATCCGAATTTTTACAGGTGATAAGGGATTAAGCCACACGGTCAGGAGCTAAGTCAAATGGTCTGGTGGCCCCTAACATATTGTTCACACCCGGGACTTTTCAAATCCTTATCTGGCTAGAGAACTGTACAGACATTCTAGCATTCTCTCTTTCACATTACCAAGAGAGTCTCCCCAGGAGTATCATCAATCCCTCACAACCGAGATCCTCTAAGCCTCACACTAAGCTAAACGTCTCACCCATGCTAGAGATTTCTTAAGCCCTCGTCCGATCGGCTAGGAGACCGACCGGGCATGTTATAGGTCTATCCTCCATTATCAAAATGGTTCGTCCGCGACCAGTACTAACCCTTCCTATCGTAGTGTCTCCATGCCTTACACAGATCCGAGCGGTTTATCTTCCGCTCGGACATCTTCACTAGAAATGGTCCTAGTCTATTTTATTATAGCATCTCCATGTCGTGCACCTCTCCGAGCAGCATATCACTCGCTCGGATATCCTCTCAGAAAGCAGCTCAGAAAGCATCTTTGCGGAAGAATCACAACAACATGTCAAAATAATCATTTGTCAGAGAATATTCCGCCGGTATGATACCCCGAAACTTCTCCTAACCCTTAAGAGGCCTTCCTGGTCTCCTTGGTACCCGACATTATCTAATAGGAATATTCCTTGTACCTTAAAACAACTGAGACCCAACAAGTAATGTAAAAAGGTACGCATCACCACAGCAAAGGGAGTTTTGGCCACTTTCACTTTCTTCTTACTACATTCTCTACTTTCTGCATTCTGTATTTTTCTACAACGAGGACGATATTTGACTTGAGCATCGGAGTACCCGAGCGGGGAAGATCTTCCCTGATTTCTGGTGCTAATGTCGTCGACTACGTGTGCGCAGGCTTTTGAGTGTCTCGGCGCCCTTGACGATGAAGGGCGTGCGACGATTGCCAAGCAGTGGGTGGATGCTCTCAAAGGTAACAGGTTTGCAAAAGTTGTAAGTTCTTCCTCTTCTCCAACCTTCACTGCACTCCGATTACTACTTATATTCAAGTTTTACATCATCTTCCCACCAACTTTCTTCTCCCCATTTTCCCCTCCTTATTTTTCATAAAATTCATATTCTCCGTTCACCCATCTTTTCAACCCTATTTTCCCTAACTCCACCCTATCTTCCTACCCGAATTCCTACCACCCCATACAATCATCTTCTCTTGCATGAAAGACTCGATTCTGGTCACAACATTGGACAGGATCATCATCAATATTAAATTCACATAATGAAATTTTATAAAAGAGAAATATAATTAAACAAATAAAAAAAACTCGCCATATACTAACCTCTACAATATAAATAATGATCCTAAAACGCCTCTGAACTCTCTTTAATTAGGTATAGAATATACAACCAAACCAATATAAATGACTTGACTGTTACAACATCCAAACAAAATAATGATAAAGTAACATATAGAATGACCAAGCAACTAGAATATTAGAATTAGCCCTGTTCAAAACTCCTCTTCCAATTGTCAATACAATGTCAAACTAATTGTACAAAATTTACATCACAAAGATTTGCAATGGTAGCTAAAACAATGCCAAAGGATAAGCAACCAATGGCTCTAAAACGCATATGAACTCTCTTTAACTGGGTATAGAGGACAACCAAACCAATTTAAATGACTTGACTTTAATTTACAACATCCAACCAAAACGATAGGAAGGGAATTTATAGGATGTCCAAGCATCTAGAGTATTAGAATTGACACTTGGTTAAAACTGCTCTTTCAATTGTCACCACTAACAACCCTACCATAACACAATGTCAAACTAATCGTAGAAAATTTACATCACAAAGATATGTAATAGTAACGAAAACAATGGCAATGGATAAGCAAGAGGATTTTGCTTGCTCTCAACTGCAACCACAATTAGGGAAAATAGATTTTTCCTGGTCAATCATGAAACAATGCCAATGGATAAGCAAGAGGGTTTACCTTGCTCTTAACTGCAACCACAACTAGGAAACATAGATTGCTCCTGGTCAATCATTAAGAGGGATGAATCTGAAGGTTGACATCATCTGTATTTATAAATTCAAACAAATCATAATCCTTAAAACATATCACCTAAAAGAACACAAAAATTGATGACATAATACTGTGCCCTTGTCAGATTCATTATCTTCAAAATTAACATCTAGATATAATCAACTAATCGGATGATTCTAATTTATGGTATTTGTTTTTATTCAATTTATTTTGAAAAACAAAATACATATACCACATTTTATGCATACAACATTCTAACAAAGACCTGTATATATCTTTAAAAAAGTTTAGGCAACAATATGGGGAAAAGAAAGTTATGAAAGGAAAAATTATATTATTTTTTCTCATTAATAAATTTATGGACTGTACCACCTTTGTAATTATAGAACAATAACCATGAATTCCATCTTATCTTCCTTAGCTTGTGCTCTCTTATTATTTTGCTTGTGAATTATGCAAGTTATATACATTAATAAATATGTATAATTATTTTGATTCTATCAACTTTATGTCAAAATCTATATCTTGTATCCCCCATTAGAAGTGCTCTTTATGGAAGTGGAAGCGCGTAGAAGTCCTGTGGCTCATATCAAGCGACAAATTCCTCAGTTCTTTTGCTAGGGTTGGTGCTCCACAATAGAATACACCTGTCCCAAGTAGTTGCAGAGTTAACAATACTTATATAAATGCGAGCTTAGTTATAACATGTAGTGATTTCAAAAATTAGGAGAATAAATTCATTATCTTGGGGTTATGGAGCGGGGAAAGGATTTGTATGTGAAGTATTACCGACTGTTGCACCAGGATGTTTGGATGCTAGCCTAGTGAAGACTTCTTTCCAATTTGGCCTTGCAAAGTGAGTTCTCACCTGAGAAATTAATAACATCAGTAGTTAATGCTAAGTCATTTGATTCTAACACAATTGAGGATGGTACATTATGCAACACGATTCATTTAATTATCTTGGAAACATTGTGATCAAAGCTTACTCGGGTGCCTGAGACAATATCAACTCCATGCTTTGCATGATTTAGAGCCTGTACCATTGAGAGGAGAGTTGTCCTCGCATCTCGCTCCTCATAAACACTCGTCAAGTAATTGTGCATCTCTAAGACACCATGTCCCAAAAAGAAAGAAGTTTGATTAATCTATTTAGAATTTTCTTTATTTCATCCCACCTTAAATATTCAATTAAATTATCTTCTATAAAAAAAACCTTTTTATCCATGTCAGCCACATCAGTCATCACTCCCTTAGACCATTCAAAGGATCCTGCCTCTCTAGTGACCCAGTAGAAGTGAGCACTGCTAGTTCTGTAGGATCTCTTCCTGTTGCTGCTACTGGATGTGGAAAGGTTGTAGCTAGTACTGCTAACATCTGACCTGCTAGTTTTCATTGCCAGATCCTAAAAAATTTCAGAAAGGACGGGGAAAAAACAGATTCAGGTGAGAGATTGTTCAATAAGGCTGAAGAAACATAAATTGCATTTTGTAAATCATGCAGGCAAAATTTACCATTAATTCATCTGCTAACTTTATGTTGTTGAGCAGGTCCCTGAGAATGCTGATAAAAGGTGTGGCACCTATGCCAAGTCCAACCAAAAGTAGAACATCGTAATTTCTGAAATCTTGTGCTGGGGCACCATAAGGTCCATCGACAAACAATCGTGGCAAGCTGCACAATAATTGAATTAGAAGTTAGTTCTTATTCCCTTGTGAGTAGCTTTAGAGATGTCTTTCACTGTAACTTAGTCGATCACCTTTTCTGCCCCAAAGAACTTAACCCATCAAATGTAGCTTTTCCTACCAAGTGTGGCGTGAAGTAGTTCTCCACAAATATGCGTTTGAGCTCCTGGGTCCAGTCTCCACTGGTTCGAATGTGAACACAGAGGTAGTCATCGCCAGGGGCTGATGTAATAGAGAATGGATGCCTGTCATCATGAAGAAAAAAAATGACAGTTTTTAGCATATTTATGAAACAAACTCCAATGGTTGGGTATGGAGAATGAGGTTGGGTATGAACCATTCAAATGGGGAGACGGTAGGGCACTGCAGAAATATGTATTGTCCACTTCGATAGCGAAATCCATGTGGCTTGGACATTGTCACCGTTAACACGTTACCAGGTAGTAATGAGACCTGCATTGAGGAATTGATTATAGCTAATAATGTGGCATCAGTTCATCACATTAATTGAAAATTTTCATTATTCTTTTACTGAAAAATAAAAAGTTGGGAAAGTTGAAGGATAATATGAGCATATTGTCATTAGCCAAAAAAATACAACACAGATGGAAGAAACATTTACCTTTAAGATCTTGACAGAGTAAGCTTTGGACCGGAAAGCTCTGAGATTTCGCTCCCCCACATAGAGCAGCAATGGAACACAGATATACATCCATGTCTGTTTAATCCACTTAGAAAATTAGATTAACTAATTAATTTAATGGCCTTTACAAGGACAATAAGTATGCCCAAAGGACCACATAATTAGCTCAGTGGTACTTGAATCGATATAAATTGCAATAGCATTAGCTGAAAAAACATACTTTTTTTTAATGACTTCAAGTGTTCCGGCGCCACAACAATAGTGCTGAAAGGAGTTATAGGCAGTTGGCACTATTTGGTGCATAGTATTTAAATAGGAGAAAATGACCTTATGCCTTATTTAAAGTATGTTTTCACCCCCTATGGGTAGCTCTCCATTATAAATAAAATTGCACTACTCTTGACCAAATCACTCTTGAATCAATTTGCAATTTCTCCACTTTGAGTTCTTCTCCTTCTCCTTTTCTACTCTCTAAAGAGTTTAAAGGTTTCAAAGTTCGCAAGGATTCAAAATTTGGAATGGCCTTATTTGAGTCGAAAGTCATTTCTTTTCGCTCCTTATGCATACCTCTTCATTATAAATAAGTTCTCACTACTCTTGCTTATCACTGTTGACTCGACTCCTCTCCTTCTCTACTCTCTACAAAGTTTCAAGGTTTAGAAAGTTTACTTCAAAATTTGGGCCCTATTTCAAGTCAAAAATCTTATCATGATTTTTAGGAAATCATAAGCACCTATCTTAAAGAGAGAGAGTCTTCAATACCTCAACCTAAAAATTTCTGACAAGCCTACCTGAAAAGGTTTGTCATCATCCAAAGAAGTGACTTGATGAGTGACAATAGTGATCCGTCTACCATACTCGAAGGGTATTTCAATGGCTAAAAGTGAAATCGTTGGTGATGACCATCTTAAGGGGTGAGTTAATCCTTTCGAAAAGGATGACTCGACAATAGGAAGAGTTGTCTCAAGAATTCTAAGGTGACACAATCCGTGTCTTCATACTAACATCCCATTGTCTTAAGTCATTGGCCTATTGACAAGTTGACTAACCACACTTACACCCGTTGATTGATTTTGACAAATTACATGAAACGAGTTTGTAACATAAACTAGATCCATACATATTCCATTCGCCTTATTGGCCAAAAGAAACAAGAAAGTTGGATTCACTAGTGGTTCACAAAGTCAGAAGGAATAATTTCATTGGAGGTTTTTTGTAATTAAACTGACAAAAATGACTCACCAAATGGGGTGCAACACGGAACACAAACAAACAAGAAATACAAGGTGAAAGTCATACCTATGCTTAGAGAACAATCAAATAGAGATTAAGCTTGGACGCATTCCTAATAGATAGAATTAATAAGTATTTTTCAAAAAGGAACAGAAAAAGAGATTAGGCAATATGCATAAGATGGCAAACAACAAATTAACAAGTAAAAGTGTACTAAAACAGATAGCAAACTTTATTTACTTTTGTTAAAATGATGCCACAATTTCTAGTCAGTTTAATCCAACCCATTTTCCACATGTTTACACTGACAATGCTCCTATGGGTATGACTACAACATCCTCTCTAATAAGACCGCCAGAGTTTCTTAATCAATAAGATATGAAATGATGCAGTGGCCTCACCTAAGGCCCACCTCAATAATTGCAAGATGAAGTTACTACCAAACTCTGGAATTTAATAAGGCAAAACAACACATATCCTTTCATACGAAGTGTTGCGAAAATCCCAAGCCTTGGGTGAGTTCAACACTAACAAAACAAATACATATTTATTGCCCCAGCTGTTCCAAACTCATGCGTAGGGGTACTCTTCAAGCAGCCATCAATTTGATGAAAGAAATTTGAGGTTTAATGGTCATACATGGGGAGAAAAGTAGGAATCAGGAAGAAAAAAAAATGAAGGGGACGGTATAAAATACATAACCCCTATGTCAAACCTGTCAGCTACTCCAGCTGGTATTATTGATGGTCCCAGATTTTGAACGTGGAGAAAGTCAAGTGTTTGTTTTTTCCCCATTGGAACGAAAGTGAGCTTCATTAAGGGAATTTCTTAAGTATGCTATCCACTTAATCCGTGTAAAAAAAATTCCCAATGTCCAAATTTCCAATTTGGTTCTAGATTGCAAGGTAAAAGAAAAGATAGCGAGGAATTCATTAAATAACACATACCGTTCGCTGGTACCACCTGTGGATGAGGTAGACGAAGTAGCCGTGGAGGAGGAGGAGGAGGTAGACTAGGGCGAGGAGGTGGTGTGAGTACCAAAAGGCGTTGAAGCCTGTGAGGCGATTGAGAGGGAAGGGGAGGCGAACGCCATTCTTCCGGAAGCGATGGGTCGCCAGGGTGAAGGAGACGGACATCAGCACCACCATTGCAATCCCCGTCAACCCTTCCACCCCCACCACCAAGCTCCCGTACGTCGGCCTCTCCCGTCCAAAGTACCTCTCCACCAATCGGTAGTGTGCCGGCGACGCGTTAGTCAGCCGTGGGAAGTCGCACGTCAAGTGATTCCCCGCGTGTAGCAGAATTCCAATCACAATGGCGGTCGCAATCATCTGAAATTAAGAAATAAAATGATGATCAATCGTGCTCCGGTGAGGCACATCACTAAGGACAAGAAATTCATGTTTCAGTTAACATAGGGAAGAGAACGAGAGCATCAGTTGTTAGCCACCGGTGCCCCACCATCGCCGCGAGGTCCGGAGTGACCTCCAAAGCACTACTGCTGCGAGCGGGGACCTCGACACGTCGCATGCGAGGCGTGGACCCCTGGTACAGGAGGCGACGGCGCCGCCATTACGAAGGCACAATCAAATGCCAGCCACCGTGAGAGGTGGCAGCATAATGTAGTGGGGGTGTCTAGGTAAAATTAAAACGTAAAAAGGTGGGAGCTTTGCGATATTCGGACAGCTCACGGAGAGAAAAGAGAAAGAGGGAAGAAGACCATTAATGAAAGCTTTCGAGGAATCGAATCGTTGAACTGAATGTATGCCTGCGAGAAAGGTACGTCAAAGCGTGGGATTTGCCTACCTTGTGGAAGGTGATGTTGTCGTCGAAGGGGACGAAGAGGCGAGCGCGGGTTGAGCGGAGCCAGGTGAGGGTGTTCCGGCAGACAGGGAACAGGACGAGGGCCATGTTGAGCTTGAGCGTCTCGGCTGCACCCTTGGCAACGGGGAGGCAGTAGCCCATCACCCTGAACGCCGACCGGTGCCGGTACTGAACAAACTTCCAGGCGAACAGAGCTGCCATGGTAATCATCCACAGTGCCACCACCCACGCCCGCTGCCAGTTCTCCCTTGCCGCCATCTGTAGCCTATCCGCAGCCCGGCGGATGCTGAACCGGGGACGCCGCCGCTGATGCTTCTGTTTCGGCCCACTTCCACCGACGGCAGTGATATTCTGGCTCCACGCAGCAGCGCTCGCGGAGCTCAGCGGCCGGCTGTAGTTCATGTAGGTGTCCCGTTGTAGCAGCAGAGCCTCCAGTTGCCATAGCTGCAGTCAACCGGAATTAATAGAGTCTCCGACTTCCAATCGATCGGTAATTAGAAAAACAAAATTATGGTGTGCGATGTTCACCTCGATGTAGCCAAGGTTTTCAGGATCCAGTTCTTCCATAATGAGCGCCGCGTACTCCTCTGCCTGCTCTTTGAGCTTCGCGAGCTTGTTAGCTGAAGCACTGAGAACTATCAACTGCAATCGACCACAATCAATGAAATTAGTTTTTCTTTGAAATCACATCGGAACAATGATATTGAAGAAGCTACAATTAGCTCACCTCTTGGACCTCATGCCTTGTTATTCTCCCATCCACATTGGTATCGGCCCTATCACAAACATAACAAATTAAAGATGATGAACAAAGTCTAGTACCAACACAAACAGAACAAATTAAAGAAGAGGAATAAAGTCTACAAACAATTAAATTCTTAAGATTTTATTCTGGTAACAAGTCATAATTTGTTACAGGATACATACATGTCGAAGAAGATTTGGAGGCGAGCGTCGAAGCTTTGATCTGAGATTTGGATCCAGAAATCGTACAGTTCTTCTTTGGTGATCCGCTCCAAGTTCTGTCGCCGCCGCCTCGCCAAGGCGTCGAAGATGCCACCCGCGAACTCCTTCGAATCCACCATTCCTGTTTAGTGACGAAATCTAAGAAATGAAACCTCGCTGGTGCTTGGATGAATTCCACTGGGCGTTAACCCAATTCCGACTGAAATAGGATTGCGTGTTTGAGATAGAAAAGGACCAATGCATTCGCCGAAGTCCTCGCGGGACAGCAAGCCGTCTTCGGCGAGAGCGGCAAAGCGGGCCTCCACCCGTCGCCAGAGCTCTCCTGCATCCCCCGCCGCGGCCCCCACAGTCGTCCGGCTGATGAATCGTAGCCCCTTCAGCGCCCGCTGGGCTCCGGATCGCGTCCGCTCCAGCCGCGCCCGGATCCGCCGCGATTCGCGAGACGAAATGGCCGCAGCGGGCGGCGGGAGGGGACCCGACCCAGTCGCCGACGCCGCCTCCTCCGCCGCCAGCATCTCGGCCAGGGTCCGACGTGGCGTGGGCGACAGCAACCAGGAAAACTTGCGCCGTATCCGCGACGCCGTCGACGAGCACTGGCTCAAGTTCCCAGACGACTCCCGTGCCGCGAACGGGCTCTCCATGGCGGCGGCCGATGTCGGGGTGACGCTCCGCACCACCATCGACTCCTCGTCGAGCTCCAGCATCACCTCCACCAGATCGCTCTGGTCGTTGAGGAAAACCGGCAGCATTCCCCCTCCACCACCGTAACGGCTGCCTCCATATCCCTGCACGACGGATTCGTCGCTGGATTCCTCATCCTCAGCGAGGATATCGGCAATCCGCCGGTGCCTGGACTTCCGGTTGCTTCCGCCGCCCAACGACGGCGTCCTCCCCATCTCCCCGGCCCGCCCACTCTCCCTCCCTTCCTCGATCGTCCTTGATTCTCACACCTTCTTCTCAATCAATCAATCAACCTTCAAAGCCTCCACTACTTCTCGTCTTCTCCCTCCGCCATGACTCTAATCGAAACCACATTTTTCGTAATATATAACAAAAAAGTAATCAAAATTACCAGTGTTGAAGTCGAGCATCCGCCGTCAATTATTAATTTGACAAGCACCGATGTGTACCGACTGATCGAGTGATGAAAAGACGAAAATACCCCAAAAACCAGATTAATTCAGACATCAGCAAGGGTAGTTCCGGCACATCGCCACACGGGTCCAGCTTAGTCAGCTGTGATTTGAGATGTAGAAAGGGATGGGCGACCGGTATCTTACGCGCCACCAACTAATTTACATCTTTAAATTTAATTATCTCCTTTTATTTCAATTTATTTTATGAAATGTTTTTTTTTTAAATAATTTGATTAATCATAAAAGCAGGAAAATATCATTTTCCACGTAATAATAATGCATC